>RXID01011034.1:0-60705 GCA_005019695.1 Trichopus zeylanicus subsp. travancoricus
GTGCGAAGAACCAAATGTATCATGCCAGATCAAAGCATATAGATATCCGATTTTATTTTATTCGGGATATTATTGAAGACGGCGAGATTTCTTTACAAAAGATTCATACTTCAAGAAATCCTGCAGATATGTTGACGAAGGTGATTCCGATTGATAAGTTCAAACTCTGTTTGGACTTGATCAATATTTAAGGTCGTTGATCCTATCCCAGGAGGTAATGACAAAGACATTTATTGAAGATTCAAATTCAGAGAATAAGATGATTCGAGCCAAGGTGGAGATTGTTGGCTTTATGGTGTCTCGAATTCGGATTTTCCGGATAGTCTTAATTATATTAATGGGCCTAATCCTTATCTAGATTTATCTTCTAGAAGTCTTAAATTAGTAGAAGTCTTATTTGAGTCAGTCTTAGTAGAAGTCTTATTTGAGTCAGTCTTCTATTTTGACTCAAATATCATTAGGCCACATCTATAAATACACCATTGATGTAAGGGTCTCAAGATATAGAAAATAGAGAGAGAGATATATAGATCAATACTCTCAATACGTCTTGTGACGGTCAGGCTACTTAGTCTTTTGTGAGAGTTGGTGATATTGGAGTTTCGTCTCCATCGTTGTAATCTTCTCTTTCTCTTCTCATCAATACAATATTCTCTGGATCGTCTTCCCAAAATATATCTCTTGTGTGCTATCTTTTCCTCTTTTCTATTCTTCCTCTATATCGTGAATTGTGGTGGACATCGATATTTTCCGCAACAGGTCTTATGCCTAGGGTGAAGCGAAGTCTTTATGTCTAGCACGATATCGAGGTCTTATGCCCCTGGTGAGCTGAAGTCTTATGCTTGGTGCAATACTGAAATCCTATTCCTTAGGTGAATTGAGGTCTCTATACTTAGTACAACGCTGAGGTCGTATGCCCTAATTGAATCGAGGTCTTGTGCCTACTATAGAATCGAGGCCTTATGCCTGGCTTAATACCAAGGTCTTATGCTTGGCATAATGTTGAGGTCTTATGCATCAGGTGAACTGAGGTCTTATTCCTAGTGTAATGCTGAGATCTTATGCCCTGGGTATACCAAGATTTTATACCTAGTTAATGTCGAGGTCTTATACCTCAGGTGAACAAGTTTGGTACAATACCAAGGTCTTATGTCTCGGATTAACTAAGATCTTATGCCTAGCGTAGAACCTATGTCTTATTTTTGCCTTAATACTAAAGTCTTATGCCTGGTGTATACCTGAGGTTTTATATCTCGGGTGAATCGAGATCTTTATGCTTGACACAATATTGAGGTCTTATGCCTCGGGAAAATTGAGGTTCTATGTCTAGTTTAATGCTAAGATCTTATGGTAGTTTCTTGAGCATGACTTACCAATATCTAAAAAGATAATAGAGGCATAATTTACTTTGAAGATAAAATCTTCTAAGGTTATCTACATGTCATATTCTAGGAAGTGTCTTACTGTCTGAGTGTTTGATCTTGAATACTCTTGAAACTCAGTCAATGAGTTCAACCCGTCGAAGCATCCAATCATTTGATCATAGTTCTCAGGCTCACACTCGAGTGTTATAGTAGTAGACCACTCGCTGGTGGTACTTAGCAACCCTAGAAAAAGCCTTCTTGATGTGGGACAATTACATTTTTTTACAACAAAATTAGAGATTGAATCTAAGTTAAATTTCAACTTTAATTAGGATCTGTCAGGATTGGTATAGTTGTAGTTTGAAAGCCATATCTTCTAAGATATTCATCTAAATTTTTAAAATAAACATCCGTTTGAAAGCTAAGATTAATATTTATAATTTTTTTTATTTTCTATTTTGGCTAATTTGTATCTATATTAGTCAAAATTAGGGTTTATTTATGAGCCTAAGTAAAAAATAGTCCTATCTCAATAAGGAATAGGATTTAGATCTTTTTATTTAAGATATATTAAGTAGAATTAGTGGAGTCTAAAATTTGATGCAGTGAGTCCGCATTCTAGCCGGCTAAATGCCAAAAGAAAGCTATCTGAGTAAGATTTATTGATAAAGATTCAAGAGGAGAGGGCCCTTGTCAAACCAATCCTTACTGCCACATCAAAGAGATCGTGTGGCAACTCACTCTATGACTAGACTCTTGAATGAGATGACTCAACTAATGGGAGGAGCCTCAACCCAGAGCCTAGACTTGGTTCTTAAGACATAAACCATCATGTTCTGATAGAAACCTTGGTTATAACTGAAAGCTCCAATGAAGAAGTAATCATAGAATTATTGCAAGAATAATGAGATAGAAAAGTAAAGAGAAAGTTATAGAGTTGATGGAGATGATGCTACAAATAAGTGAAAGGCTTAATAAATCAAAGCGACCTCAATAACTATCTCAAATAGTAGAGGCGGCGGAAGGTACTTCTCTTGTAGATGAGATCCATGAAAATGTAGGTCCTTCACAAGTACCTCCTCTAGTAGGGGATATCTAATCCCCAATTTTAGGGATTCTTGATAGTATGAAACTCCTAGTATACATGCAATAGTAGATATAATGAATAGTAGCTGCATAATTGAAATAGAAAAGTGAGACGGGTAGGGTAAATGATGTTGACAAACTATACCCTAGCCATCACGATCGAGTGTCATATCTCAAAGACTATATAGTGCCTAGTTTCAAATAGTTCAATGGAATAGACAATTCTGAATAGCACATAACTCATTTTATGACTCTGTGTGAGAATTCAAGTACCAATCCCTCACTGTTACTCCACTAATTTTTAGTATGGTTAACAGAAATAGCATTTGAGTGGTATACTATTTTGCAACTAGAATCCATACAAACTTGAGCACAAATAAAAAAGAATTTTTGAATCAAGTTGGGAGGAGTCAGTGATAAAGTGACCATTGCAAACCTTATCTTGACACCGAAACTCAATAATGAGTTAATTCTAGATTATAACATACAGTGGAGAAATCTCCATATTAAGTGTGAACAACTCATAAGCTAATTTGAGGCAGTGAATATAGTATTTGACAACATAAAGAGAGAATGCATGATACCCTATCTGAATGTCTCTTCTATTCATACCTTCCAAGACCTCATCATGCAAATCAAGAAGTTGAAAGGATTGACCCACCAATCCTATCTAGCTTACAAACTTTCAAATTAAAAAAAAAGGATAAAGTGTGGAGAGCCTTCTAAAAATGTAAGGATTGCATTCATAATAACTGAGCAAAAGAAACCTCCAAACCTCATCATAAAGAAAGAAAATCCTCAGAATCCACCAACTCTTGGAGGAGATAGAGAAGTGGAACAATATGATAATATCTAATAAAGACTTAGAAAGAAATATTTTTTCAAAAGAGAAAGAGTAGGTAAAATCTTTCAGGATGTCTTGAAGTTAGGCCTCCAATTGCTAGAATCCAAGAGGCTACGTGAGGCCAACAAAATAGATCAGTCAAACTATTTTTCTTACTATAGAGTCTTGAGCATACCATTAAAGATTGCTATATATTCAAGGATTGGGTTGAGAAGCAATACTGAAAAGACAAGCTAACTCTCTCGAAGACAGAATGCCCACTGAATACATCAATCGTATTATTGTGTTCGAGGATTATGAACTACTTGCTGAAATCCTTTTTAGGAAAGAAGCATAATGTACCTTTGAACAAAGGCACTTATGGAGCATCTATATTTTAAAAAGGCTAAAGATACTAATAAAAAAAATAACTAGAAACCCCAGGGAACTTGGGATGGTGATGAAGAAAGTCTCATCAGAATAAACCACCTTGCCTGCTCGAAGCTTCAAGAAGAGAAGGAATAGAAGCAGAAAAGAGAAGTTGGTTTAGCTAGATGAATACAAGGTCAAGAAATCAATCATCTAAGATTACATCAATGCTCTTAATGAATATATTCAGGGAGAAAAAAGCCAAGTAACTCTTGAGAAACTTTTTCTTGACAAACTTGAAGTTTTACTAGAAGACTCCGATGCGGAAAATGAAGAAAGTGAACTTTTGATAGCAACACGCTTTGTCATATTTACCATCAGAGGTTTACAACCAAGCTGATCCCCACTCCATCACTTCAATGATAAGGAAATTAAGGATGCAATGCAAGAAGAAGTGAATAAATTCATTGGAGATGATACTGATGAAATAAGAGATCCCACAAGTCTTCTTGAGAGGCTCCCAAGATGATTATCTTAGAGAGCAATTCACTTGTGAGTATGATTATGACATACTTAAATTAAGGCTAGATATTGTGAAAGAGTTAGTTACAACTAATATGAGATTTGTTAGCGGGTAAATGCAAATGTTGAACAAGCACATGCAAGCCATCTTTGCCCACATGGAAGGTGTGACAAATACAATCATGTTTTGTGAGGAAGTCAAGAGGATAGAGAAGGTGAGAAACCACTTATCGAGCCTCCTTGGGATCAGAATGACCACTCGTGCCACTTACTCTAGAGATGTGTCAAGAAAGCTAAGTATTATTAAAGAGAGTTATCTAAGTCTATAACCTCATATCACATGGTAACTTATACATTTGAGGTGAACGCCAATGAGCTGCTATCCTAGCCTTCATCAGGCAACCCAATGACAAATCCTCAACTCGTTAAGTTCGATGAGGTCCCAATCCTATAACCTATGGAAGAGTGTGCTTTAGTAACTTTAGAAGGATTATGCATACAATGCATGAACGATAAATATAACTCCATTTCTGACTTAGAGCAACTTTATGATTACTTCAAAAGGCCCTACACTAGTAAGCGCTAAAGGAAGAAGCAGATATTTCGAGAGAAGATGAGTTAATGCTAAAGCCTATTCCGCCCCCACATCAAATCAATTTAAATATCCACAATCAAGTCAATCTAAATATTCATAGAAGAGATATTCTAAATATAAAGTCTTGAAGAAGGTTATGCCAGTAGATGGAATAGAAAGATTTATTCAGAGAGTTTCTGATTATCTTTCTACAAGAAAGCCCCATGTGCCTAATTTTAATATTGAATGGGATGATTATCAATCAAATACATCCTCTAACAACATTTAGGGAACTACTAGGTAGGAGCAAGGGTTTATTAGCTCCTATTGAATGAGGAAATTTGGGATGCATGGCAAGAAGAAGTGAATAGATTTATTGGGGATGATACTGATAAAATGAGAGATCTCACAAGTCTTCCTGAGGGCTGCTTCCAAGATAATTATCTTAGAGAATGGTTCACCCATGAGTATGACTATGATATGCTCAAACTATAGCTAGATACTGTGAATGAGCTAGCTATAACTAATATGAGATTTATCATGGGGCAAATGCGAAGACTGAACAAACACACGCAGGTTATGGTTGCCCATATGGAAAGTGTAACAAATACGACCACCATGCATTGTGAGGAAGTCGAGAGGATAGAGAAGGTGCTAGCAAAAAAGATGAAGCCATATAAAAGACTTCATAGGGGTAGTAAGAAACCACTTATTGACCCTCCTTGGGATTAAAACAACCACTCATTCCACTTACTCTAGAGATAGGTCAAGAAAGCTAGAACTATCAAAGAGAGTTATCTAAGTCTATAACCTCTTATTGCACAGTGACTCATACATCTGAGGTGAATGCCAATGAGCTGCTATCCCAGCCTCCATTAGGCAATCCAACAACAAATCCTTAAACCGTTAGATTTGATGAAGTCCCAATTCTGGAACTTGTGGAAGGGTGCACTTTGCCAACTTTAGAAGAATTATGTATACAAGGCATTTATGATGGATACCACTCCATGTCTGACTTAGAACAACTCTATGACCCTTTGGAAGGCCCTACACTAATAAGTGCCAAAGGAAAAAGTAGACATTTTGGGAGAGGATCAAGCGAGCTAATGCTAAAGCTCATTCTGTAGCCATATCAAATCAATCTAAATATCCACAATCAAGCTAATCAGAATATCTATAGAAGAGACATCCTAAATAGAAGGGTTCATCCAGAGAATTCTTGAAGATCTTTCTACAAGAAAGTCCCATATGCCTAATTCCAATATTGAATAGGATGATTATCAGTTAGATATATCCTCCAATAATATTCAAGGAATTACTAACTGGTAGTGATTCTGAAGATAAATCTTATTAGCCTCATGATGCTAGATTTCAATTAAGGAGAATAAACCAGATACAACTCCAAGTTGGGAAGGTGTTACATTTGAGATAAGCTTCAATGCCTAGAGGTAAGAATATCTCTAAGGATAAGGAAAAAGAAATTCAAATAAGTGAGGGCATCAAGCCCTTGCAAGTTGAACCTGCATCCAAAAAGGTGGAATATAATATAATAGCCTGCCTTAAAAAGATCCCTGCTATGCTGAGTGTATTTGATGCCTTGATGATGTCATAAGAACTCATAAATATACTAGTGCATATCTTACAAAATCTAACTAACTACTAAGCATACTTTATTGAAAAAAAGTTGAAAGAGTCCTTGTATGCATGACAAACTCCTGTCATCACTTTCACAAATGATGACTTCCTATCTGGAATAATAGATCACAATAGACCATTGTATATCACATGAAATAGTGATGGAATCAAAATTGATCACATCTTAATTGACCTAGGTTCCTCAGTCAATTTGATAACTCTTCAAACTCTAATAACTCTAACTTTGGATGTGTATCATCTATTGTCCGAGATTAAAACCATATAAGGGTTTAATCATAATAGTTAAAGAGCTCTGGGAGCTATAACTATCCCTCTAAAAGTAGGCAAGTTAATGACAAATGCCAAATTTTATGTAATTGATATTGATGTGTTATACAAAACACTACTAGGAATGTGTGGTTACATGAAAACAAAATAGGGTCATCAATCCTATATCAATACTTCAAATATTTTGAGGATAGTGAAGAACACCGAATTAATGGTGATGTACATGCTTTTGATATTCATGAGGTATATTATGATGATACAAAATACTATCAGAGATCCAATGCTGATAGGGGGTTTGCTTCCTTAGTCAAGTAAAGTAAAAGATCGCTAGCTTAATCTTTGCTCCTCACGTAGGAGGCAATTCTAAACTAGCCTCTTTAGATGAAGAAGCCCCGTAAGTCTACTTGGGTGGTTATTCTTCTGACGAAGATGATGATAAAGGCCAAATGAAAAATACTCTCTTTATTATGAAAGTTCTGAAAGGCTTGTTTAAGTCATTAGATAAGCTGAGCATTAATGTCGTAAAAAAATAATGACTTTTTATATTCCCTGCTGGTGCAAAGGAGAAAAGAAAATACTATTTTATAACATAATCCCTTATGCTCCGAGTATACATGAAATCTTGGGGATTGAAGATCTAGTGGATGATGGTGACCGTCAATTGGTAGTTATGCCTAATATTTGTCAGATTAGCTTCATTAGATAATTAATAAATCTGACTATGGTAGCCCATGGACAAAGAGAGAGAGTCGTTTATTCAAAAATCTGTGGGATCTGCCCCAAGAACATGCTTACATTCCTAAAAGAGAAACAAGAACACCAAAGGATTAGGCTTTATTAGTCCAAATAGCCACACGTATCTTATGGTCACCATTGAACCTCTCTCTGATATTCAAGATGATCAAATGACACTAATACCACTTGACACATGTGCTAAGATGGCCATGACTTTTTAGACACCATAAGATGGTGATATCTTCGGTGAAATTTTATCAGAACCAAAAGAAAGGGGGTATGATACAGCCAAAATGCCTTCAGATGAACCTTCGCTAAACCTCACTCGACATGATGAATCACTTGATGAAGAAATAATTCTCAAACCAAAAGAAGTTCTACTAGAACTTGAGGATAGGGGGCAAATCACAGTAGATAAACTCATGGAGATCAACCTAGGCTTAGAGAAGGACCCTAAACTGGCTTTCATCAAAACTTAACTTTTAAAGAAAAGTCAAATTAAGTTCAAAGTAGTGCTCCAAGAGTATATTGACTTCTTTACATGGAGCTATAAGGAGATGCCTGCACTAGATCCTAAAGTTGTAGTCCATAAGCTAGCCATCAATCCAGAGCTTCCACTTTTCAAACAAACACCTAAGAAGATGAAACTTGATCTAGAATAGAAAGTGATAGAAGAAATAATGAAACTGATCGAGTAAGCTTCATTAGAGAAGAAAAATGCCTAGATTGGGTGACAAGCATTGTGCCATTCAAGAAAAATAATGGCAAAATCCGTATTTGTGTGGAATATAGAGACTAAAATAAAGCTCCAAAAGATAATTTTTTATTGCCAATAATGAAAATTATGATTGACAACATGGCCGACTTTAAAATATTCTCTTTCATAGATAATTTTTTAGGATATAACCAAATCAAGATACATCTTGATGATGAAAAATATATGACCTTTAGGATACCAATTGGCATTTACTACTATAAAGTGCTACACTTTGAACTCAAGAATGCATATGTCACTTACCAAATGGTCATGACTCAAATCTTTGATGACTTTGTACACCAGTTAGTGGAATGTTATGTGGATGACTTGGTGGTCAAAACTAAGTCTAAAGATAGGCACGTCCAATACCTAAGAGTGGTATTTGATTACCTTGGGTAATATAATTTAAAGATGAATCCTATGAAGTGTGCCTTTGGCATATCATTTGAAAAATTCCTCGGCTTTATTATCAGACATCGAGAGATTGAAATTGATCCATTTAAGATCAAAGCTATCCTAGATATGCTACCACCCAACAATCTAAAGCAATTGAGGTCATTCCAAGACCAACTCGCATACATAAAAAGATTCATTTCAAATGTCTTCAAAAAATGCAAGTCTTTTTTCATGTTGATGAGAAAGGACACTCCATTCATCTGGGATCAAGATTGCCAATAGACCTTTGAAGAGATCAAATAATATCTCCTAAAGATACTAATCCTGGTAGTACCTCTACCCGATAAACCCCTTATCCTCTGTATGGTAGCAATGGAAAGATCCCTAGGGGCACTTCTTGCCTAGAACAATGAAGAGGAAAAAGAAAATATACAACTAATATGTAAATAGAATGCTGGTGGGGAAGAAAATAACTACTCCTCCATAAAAAGTATTATTTAGCACTTATATTCATGGTCAAGAAGGTAATATATTATTTGCATTCTCATCCAATTATTTTAATATCAAAGATTGATCACATAAAGTACTTGATGACTAAGTCCATACTCACTAGAAGGCTAGCAAAATGGGCACTGATCCTCATAGAATACAATATCAAGTTAACTCCTCAAAAGGCTGATTTTCTCATAGCTTATCTAGTACTGGAAGATTCTTTTTTAAGTTGCGAGCTCCCTATCGAAAATATCCTTTTGGTCGAAGAAGAAAAACTTTACTGAAAGCTATACTTTGATGGAGCATCGTCCATCAAACCAGGGATCAGACTAAAGCTTTCACAAATTAAAGGATGCATTAGACTCGTCTATATCACTCTGAATGGGGGCATTTTATGGTACTCCTATTTTCTCTCAAAATCATGTGCAAACAATGAACCTGAATACAAGGCCCTAATTATAGGACTAGAAATGGCTCTCAATATGAAAATATCATACCTATATATCTTTGGTGATTCACAATTAGTTATCAGCCAAGTCCAAGGTAAATTTAAAGTCCATAGATCTGAGCTCCTGAAATACCACAAAAAAGCTCAAGAGCTCATAAGGCAAATTTCTCATGTTCAAATAACTAAGGTTTCTTAGTCTATCAATGAAAAGCTGACTCCTTAGCCAAACTAGTTAAGGCACTGGCTGACCTTGATCAAGAAAATATTTTAATCATAGTCTATAGTAGACAAGTGATGAACCCAGTGTTCAGCATCAAGCACGAGATGATTGAATCTAAACTAGTAGAAGAAGCCACAAATTGGAGAATACCATTCACCAACTACCTCAAAAGTGAATAATTTTTAGAAGATAAATCTATATGGATACAACTTAGAAAGAGGTTTGTGCACTTTCTGCTTATCAATGATACTCGTTATAAAAGATCCTTCGATCAACTACTTTTGCACTATCTGTTAGACAAAAAGGTCAAAGAAGTTATATATGAAGTGAATTTTGGAGTTTGTGGGGATCATCAATTGGGTTCAAAAATAATAATGAAGATTAATTGTATAGATTACTATTGGCCCACGATGGTAGGAGATTGCATTGAATATGTGAGAAGTTATCACCTATTCCAAATTCATGGTGACCTGATGCATTAACACCCAATCAAACCATCCTTTTCTAGAGGTCATCGATTCATGCTAGCAGCAACCAATTATTTTTCTCAATAGGCTATAGTGACTCCATTGAAAGAGGTAAAAGTGGGTGTTGTTATCTACTTCTTTTAAAAAAAATATTTTGTACCAATTTGGCATTTCTCGAAGAATCATTTCTAATAATGGACCATCCTTCAAAAGCTTCAAGGTAGGGCAATTCACACATCATCACAAGATAGATTGGAGATATTCACCCATTTACAATGTCAGAATCAACGGGCTCACTTAGGCATTTAATAAGACCTTTTCCAAGATCTGAAAGAAAATTGTTGTCAGAAACAAGAAAGACTAGTACTAAAAGTTTGCTAAGACATTGTAGGCCTATCGCACCATGTATCAAACTCTTGTTTAGTCAACGCCATATGCATTGATGTTCAAAACTGAGGTAGTCTTGCTATTAGAAGTGTAAATTCCTTCTCTAAGGATTGCCTTGTGAGAAAAAATTACAAGAGAAGATAATGTTCGTCTTTCCCTTGATGAGCTAGACTATTTGGACAAGACAAGACTCGTGGCCCAATAAAATCTAAAAAATGTATCAAGCACAAATGGTGAGAGCTTACAATAAGATGGCTCAGCTTAGGTTATTCTAGAAGGAAGAAATGGTCTTAATTCTAAGAAAATCTATAATCCTAGATTGAAATGAAAAAGGCTTTGAGCATAATTGGGAAGACCCTTATATCATCAAAAGAATATTTGAAGAAGGGTCTTATGAATTGATCGATGATAAGAGGGAAAGGCCTATGCCATCAATCAACAGCCGATTACTCGAAAGGTACTATGTCTAAGCCCTGAGGACAACAACAATAATAACCAAAATTGCTATATTCTGTCTATGACAGAACATCTAACTTTCTTAAAAGGGAATGCTCGGTCAAATATGTATGTTATGTTTCTTGAGGCAAAACATGGACATTAAACTCCATCCATCTTGCGTAGTTACTAAGCTCATATTTACATAGTATATTAAGTCTACTTTCACATGACAAATTAAGTCTACTTCTATGTAGCAAATCAAGCTCACTTTCATGTGATGAACTAAGTCTATTTTCATATGGTAATCTAAATTCACTTTTACATGACAATCAAAATCTATTTGTAACAAATTAAGTACATTTTTATATGGCAAACTAAATCTACTTCTTGTGATAAATTAAGTACATTTCTACATGGCAAACTAAGTCTACTTTGACATGACAATCTAAGTCCACTCTTGTGTAGTAATTCAAACCTATATAATCAACTCTCAAATGTTGATGCAAGGGCAAGTACTTGAAAATTTTTTACACCCTCTCCTCTCATTAAAACTCGAGAAGAGATTGTGAATAGGGTAATTTGTTTGAGGTAATTTTTGTCACAATCAAATTTGATTAAAATAAGATTAAAATTGAGATTTGTATGCTACTAAATTATGGTTTAAATATGGGTCTCAGTTTGACTTAAATCATATCCAAATTTGACCAAAAATTGAGCTTAATTTGGACCTGAATCATTGAGAATTTCAGACTTAAGCTAAGCCTAATTCAAATGAGCTAATTAGGCTGATTTTTTTACTAGATTTAGGCCCAAAAGTCATCCAAAACTTGGGTAAAAATGACAAAAATACAGGAATTTTATAAATAGACTCTTGTATTAAATAAATTTTTTTAAATGGGTCCTTATCTAGATTTTTTTACAAATAGGTCCTTAAAATAAAAGTTTTATAGAAAAACCTAATAAAATTCTAAAACTACAAATCAGTCTTGCAAAATTTAATGCTCACAAATAAATCCTTCAAAGATCAATAATTATGATTTGATTTATGTGAAATCCAAGATTTGCAAATAAACTCCTCCAATATTTTTTATTTACAAATAATCCCCTAGAAATTTAACTTTTTGCAAATAAAATTTTTTAAAATTTTTATTCATGAATAAGCCTAAATTTTATTCAAAAAGGATCCTGAAAGTTTCAAAACTTTATAAATAATTTCTTTTGCAAGAAGACCCCCTAAAAAGTATAAAATTATAATTTAGTTTAATTTTTCAAAAAAATTTGTAAATAATTTCCGTGCAAATTTAGCATCCAAGGTGAGTGCATCTTTCAAATTTATAACAGATAAACTCATGTACAACTCTTCAGGGACTTATCTAACTTCAAACCAAAACATTCTCATACAATTCAATCACATCCATAACCAATTTGAAATAATAAATAATCATCCATATTCACAAATTTAAAATTTTGAATGAAGATTGATCCGATCTTCACAAACCTATAAAACCCATGGTCTCTTCCAAACAAAAAAGAGAAGGATCAGTGAGAGCTGAATGTAGAGATTAGAAAAAAATTGGAGAGATTAAGAGGTGAGAGGCAGAAGATTAGAAAGGAGAATGCAAACTAGGGTGAGAATAAAAACAAGTTGAAAATCGGCAAAGAAAAGGTTAGTGAATTCTTAGCCTTCTTTCATGTTCTTTCTCTATTCTTCTATTCTTTCACTCCTCCTTTCATTGCTCTTTGTGAGATCTATGGCAACCCTCTTACACCGCACATGGCACTACCAAAGCTAGCTGCAAACCACCAGTTCCAACTCGCCCAGCTCGAGATACGAGCAAATCATTGAACCTCCTCACCCGCCAGCAAGATGCAAGCCATCGCTGCCACCACCCACCTATGAGCCACCTCCAATGCCCAAACCCATGAAGCACTGCCGCTTGAGCCTATGAGCTACCTCCACAACCCTTGAACTACCTTTGTCACTAAGCAATCACCACCTGAAGTCTACCATGAATTGGTGATGACTGGGACTAGATCTAGCCATGAGATGAGGGGCAAACATGCCTCTTCGTCTCGCTGCCAAGGAAAAGGAGATTGGGCAGCTCGAGCCTGATTAGGCTTCATGAAGAGAATAGGGAGGGGGCCCGAGGAAGAAGATAAGGAGGGCAAACAAAATATTAAAAAAATTATTGGCCCCACAAAAAAAGAAAAATCTAGTAAAAATAGAGGAGAAAGGTTTTAGATTTGAGGGAGAAGCAGAATAAAGAATAAAAATAAAAAATTATTGTGTAAAAAAAATACAAAAAGGAAAAAAAATTAGAAAAAATAATTAAAAAAAGAAGAGCCTTCGATATTGCGGTGATGTTTGGTGTGATGATGGAACTCAACATCACCACGACCATTCGCAGTCCCACTCAAATACGGTGGACTTTCGACATCATTGTGATCACCCGTGACCCACTCGAAGAAGGCGAACTTTTGACACTGCCTGCAACCACTAGTGGCCCTATTCAAAGACAGTAAACTCTTGACATTGCCCACGATCACACATGATAGATCAAAGATGGTGGATTCCCATCACCACAAGCCAACCTTTAGGCTTACAATTAGCCAACCTTTGGATTTATACTTAGCCAACCTTTGGACTCATACTTAGCCAGTTTTTAGCCTCGCATCCAAGCCAGCCTTTAGGCTTACACTCAATTAGTCTTTGGGCTTGCATCCAAGCTAGCCTTCAAGCTTATACCCAGTCAGCCTTCAGACTCACAGCTAACTAACCTTTGGGCAGCTAGTCAGCATTCGAGCTCGCACTCAATCAACTATCGGACTCACACTTTACCAGTGAGCTTGCATCCCAACTAGCCTTCAGGCTCATACTTAGCTAGTATTCAAGCTCACACTCAGTTATCCTTCGGGTTCACATTTAGGCCAGCCTTTGGGCTTACACTTAGCTTGCCTTTAGACTCACATCAATGTTAGTCTTCGAACTCGCACTCAATTAGTCTTTAAACTTGCATCCTTATTAGCATTCAGACTCACACTTAGTTAGCCTTCAGGTTTGCATTGAAGCTAGCCTTTAGGCTTCAACTTAGCCAACCTTTAGGCTCACACTTAGCCAGCCTTCGGGCTCACACTCAGTCAGCTTTCATAATCACACTTAGCCAGGGTTTGGGCTCACACCTAGCCAGCCTTCGGGCTTACACACAGCTAGTCATCGGGCTCACATCCAAGTCAATTTTCGGGCTCGCACATAGCCAGCCTTTGAGCTCGAGCTTAGCTAGCTTTTAGGCTCATACTCAGCTAGCCTTCGGACTCACACTTAGCCAACCTTTTGGCTCATACCTCAGCTAACCTTCAGGCTCACATCTAAGATAGTCATTGGACTTGCACCCAGTCAGCTCTCAGCCTCACACTAAACTAGCTTTCGAGCTCATGAACTAAGCCAACATTCAGGTTGTACATTTAAAGTGGGGCTAGGGGTCCATCTGAAATTATCATAAACAACCAAAGACCCTTAAATTAAATTAATTAATATGAAGTAACTCAATTATAATAAATAGGCAAAGGTCAAGTTGACTCAAATGGAGCTCAATTGGTCAAATAATGGATTAAACCCAGATTGAGCTGGGCTCAAAGTCCAGGCTGAGTTAATCTGAGTCAAATTGGCTTAGACCCAACCATAATCAAGTTCAAGTTATTTCAATTCAAAATTAAGTTAAATTTGGATTAAACTAAGCTTAAATCAAATCCTAATTGGACTAAATAAATTCCAAAGTAAAAGGGCAAACTCAAAGTTAAACCAAAATCAAACTAGGCTGACCCTAAACTAAAACTAAGTTAAACTAAGTTGACTTGAACTTGAATTGAAGTCTATAAAGATGCAAACTTGGAGTCGATAAAGGTCTAACATAAGGTCAAACTCAACTTAAGCTAAATGAAATCAAACTTCATCTTGAACTAAATAGGATCAAATTGAGTCCTATTGGGTGCATTGAATCTTTGGCAATACTCCAAGGCTATGAGTAAAGGGTGATGTTACCACCCTGATTTGAACCAAAATTAGTTTAAATAAAACTAAATAAGATCAAACTGAGTCTCATTAGGTGTACTATAAAAGCTTTTAACAGTATTTTAAGACTATATCCAACTCCATAACTCGTTGGTGATGCTATTAGATCAAAAAAGTTAATTGCTAATATACTCAAAGCTATCGGCCACGCTTCAAAACTACATCCAACCCCATAAACCATTGGTGATGCTACCAAATCAAAAATATTAATCACCAATATGCTCCAAGCTGTTGGCCATACTTTAAAGTTATATCCAATCCCATGAGCCATTAGTGATGCTACTAAATTGAAGAAGTTAATTATCAACATGCTCCAAGTTGTCGACCACAGTTCACAGCTATACCCAACCTCATAAATTGTTGGTAATACTACCAAATCAATGAAGTCAACCAATAATATGCTCAAAGCCATTAGCCATACAACAAACTAGTCAATCCTAGAAGCCATTGATGATGTACCCTTTTAGGCTAGCCAAATTAAGAAGTAATTGGTGACACGCTCTTCAAGCTAGCCAACTCTAGAAGCAGTTGCAACATGTTGTTCAAGCTAGCAAACCCTAGAAGTAGCTAGCGATGCGTTCTTTAAGCTAGTCAACCCCAAAAGCAGTTGACAATGTAATTTTCAAAGCTATATCTAATCCTATAAGCCATTGGTGATACTACCAAAACAAACAGAATTATTGCCAATGCTTTATTTGCTAATAAAAATATTCTAACACAAATAAAGTTATCGTCAATACCTTCTGGGCTAACGAAAATACTTCAAATAATAAAGTTATTATCAATGCTTAAACCTATTGAAAACACTTCGAACCTCTCCTATTCCAAGTTGATTTAGATTAGACACCATGTGGTCTAGCCCAAGGGGAGACAATATTACACATCAAAGCTTCTTCCCTACTCTTTCTCCTTTTCTTTGTTTATTTTTTTTATGTTTTCTATAATTCTATGTTGATATTTATTGTAAAGTAAGGGCATATTATTACTTAAGTCATGTATCATTTTTTTTCAAAATTAATGAAAATTTTTTTTGTGTCTCTATTTTATTTGGTAGGTTTCTCGCTGTAGGAGGTTTTTAACAATTATTGGGATAGTTAACAATAGGAGCTTGTGCCTGTTGAAAGTCATATTCCTACAACACCTGAAAGTGTACTTTAAATTAAAAGAAATATTGATTTGTGATTCGAGGTAGCTCATCGGGGTTTCCGCTATCCCAGATGGTCAATTTCGATGTCATAACCGAAAGGGTTCATCAACAAGGTTGATGAAATAAAAGTTTATAAATTGCACAAATCTATTTATGGTTTGAGCGTCTCGATAGTGGTACTTTAAATTTCATGAGATAATTATACAATTTTTCTTTTAAGAGAATGTGGCTTATAATTATTTATATATGAAGTCAGCAGGGTAAAGTTTAGATATTGATACTTTACATTGATAATATCTTGTTAGCTGGTAATGAATTAAATTCTCTCAAGGAGATTAAAAAATGCTATCTATAATCTTTCAGATGAAGAATGTTGGCAATGTCTTATATGTCTTAGGTATTAAAATTTATGGAGATAGAAAGCATCAATTACTTGGGCTTTCTTAGAAGCCATATGTCACTAAAGTTCTTTAAAGATATGGTATAGATAATTATAAACCTAGAGAACTACCCATAGTTAAGGGTGACAAGTTCAATTTTCAATAATGCCCTCAGAATGAGCTTAAATGACAAGATGCAAAAAAATTCTCATGCATCAATAATTAGTAGCTTAATGCATTTGATGATTTGTATTTGACTATATATTGATTTTGTTATGAGATTTCTTGGTAGATATCAGAGTAATCTAGGAATGTCTTAGTGGAGAGTTGTTAAAAAGGTCCTTCACTCTTTGAAGAAGACTTAAAATTATATACTTTTATTTGATGGTCTTAAACCATTAAATATTTTTAAATATACGGACTTTGATTTGAAAGGTTGTGAGGGCACTTTGACATCATCCTATAGCTATGTGTTTACCTTGGCGAAGGAAGTTATTTCATGGCATAGCATGAAACAAACTATAGTTACTTTATCAATTATTAAAGGCAAAATATATAACTTATTGTGAGACCAGTAAATATGCTTTGTAGTTACAATGCTTTTTTTGAGATCTCAAGATAGTTGATTATGTTGATAGACCAATGCAAATTATCTATGATAATGATGCAATTATATCTTTCACTAAAGATAGTAGATGTCATTCCAAGGCAAAATATATTGAGATTCAATTTCATTATATCCATTAAAAGGTTCAAGAAAGGATATTATTATTTTACAAATTTTCTCTCCAAATAATTTGATAGACCCAATGACTAAAGGTCTTACAATTAAAATATTTAGAGAGTATGTCAATGATATAAGGATAGTATATAGAGATGATACCATGCTTTAATTTTTGCATATAGCAAGCTATTTATATTCAGCTTGAAATTTTCCATTTGAAGTGATTCTATTGATAAGTTTTATATTTAGTCTACTATGTTGTACCCTAATCTAGGAGTACATTGTCTATGCCTATAATTTGATATTGTTCAATTTAATTGAGACAACACTCTACTTGTTTTGACATAAAAATGGTGGGTATACCATTAATATATATCCATTCATGATTGGGCATATACTGGGATTACCAAGAGAGTGTATGGTTTGGCCCATTACTTTTGAATTATACAGCTGGAATCTGATATAAAAATTAATTTTTGTATATATCCATCTATTTATATAATCAATCTATATGCCAAGTGGGGGGATTGTTAGTATTGTAGTCTTATAGAATTTTATTATTTTTATTTTAAATAAATTAGTTTGTACAATTCAGACTAGATAGTTTAAATTTGTAGTAACTCAAATTTAATTATTCATTTAAATATTTTTGAATTGGGTAAATGACATAGATGGAGCTAAATTTTTATGAATATGTTTTGATTGGGTATTGTGTGATATGCTAAAACATTATATATATATATATATATATATATAACCAATATATGTTCTCACCTTGAAATTAGCAATTAGTTAATTAGATATGAATGATTTTGGGCTTAAATCCAATTAATAATTGGATTTAGATTTTGCTAATTCATGATAGGTCATTTTATAAATGTGTTGGGTATAATTATGATATTATGATTATGAGCATTTTAGGGGTTATTTTACAAAATGCAAAAGTTTGACCTAAGAGTGTGACTTTGGATAGGGGGAGAGAAAAGAAAGAGGAGAGAGAAAATCATGATTTCTCTCTCTTCCTATACTCTATTTTTTCTAATTTTTTAATGCTTCTTTCACATGTTTTATGCAATCATAATTTTTTTTGGTGTGTGTGCCTTGTCTTTTTTTCTCATATGTGATTCCAATCTTCCTTTTAATTGTTGCTCTTGCCCTGTCGTTGTTGTGAAGCCTTGAAAGCGAAAATTTTTTGCGTGTCTTTTAATTGTCTCCTCCCGGTGTCAACCTATCAAAGAGAGACAAAAATTCAAAGTGGATCTATTAGATTTGTAAGAAAGTAGTTCGTCATCTCATTTTTTGATTCTATGAATTCCAAAGTACAACAATTTATTTTGTGCAATTTAATTTTGTATTTTTTTAGGGATAATTATCTACATCCCCTGATATTTCTCTTATTGTACCAAAACCCCCACCCCCCACCCCCCCCCCCCCCCCCCCCCAAAAAAACCCCAATTTTCGATAATTACCTACACCTCATTCATTTTCAAATTTATTACCTACAACCCCTTAATTGTTATTTAATCAAATTTTTTTCCAAAAATTCTACTTTTACCCTTTGTAATTTTACAACTAAATCTCGAAAAAATTTATTATTTATTTTGTATATAACTTTCAAATATTTATGTTTAACACCCTGAAATTAGTTATATTTACAAAAAATTTCCCAAAATTTTAATAACTACTACTCTTCAACTTTCCACCAAATTCATTTTTACCTTTATGTTCTCTCCTCTCGTTGCTACTCTACCCAGCCCCGCGTAGTTGCTCTACTGCTCCCCCGCACCATCGCGCCATCGCTCCCTGGCACTGCCTCTACCCAGCCCTGCGCCACCACTCCTCATCGCCGTCGTGCCTTCGGCCAACACCCGCATCCACTCCGACCAGCCAGCTGCGAGAAGATCCACCACCCCCTCCCATGTCACGAGTAGATCCACACGCATACCCCCCCCCACCCCCCCCCCAAAAAAAAAAATCCCGCCCCTCAAATTCCTTCCCTTGAGTGCAGGTGCAGGAGCCAGCTCGGCGAGGGCACGACAGCGTGTGGGTGCAGACACCAAAGGCTAGTGCGAGCATGGGCCCCAAGTCAGAGAGGGCATGCGAGTGCACAAGTGCAAATGCTAGAGGCTGGTGAGAACACAGGCCCTAGGTCGACGAGGGTGCACTCGCGCCCACACCCTTGTCGACCTAGGGCTTGCACTCATCCCAACCTCTGGCATCTGCGGTAGCGTGCTCGCATGCCTCGCTGGCCTAGGGCTTGCGCTGGCCTCTGGCATCCGCACTCGCACTCTTGGGTGCCCTTGCCAGCATGGCGCCCATGCCCACTGATCTGATTCCCTCTCTGTAGCTATGCCCCCCCTCCAAAGCTAATCAGCAAACTAAGCTACTTGAGTGCACTGAACCTTCTCATTCTGCTCTGCAAGCCTGAAACGAGAGCTAGTAACCTTACGAATCTCCAACCGAGTCAATACCTCTCCTAATCTGATCTTAGAGTTGGTCCAACTCGCGCTACATTTATTGCCCCTCCAGGCAGTGAAGCACCTCCAAAAGCCCCCCACCCCCTCTCTCCACCACAAAGTCGATCCGATTTTCAGCACCTCCACCGCAAAGCCGATCCTTTCAAAGACGGATTTTTTTAAGAATTCTTAATTAATATAATTTCTCAATTTCTATTGATTTTGGATTAAATTTGAGCTAGTTTTTGATGTTGTTTATTTACTTATATTCTACTCATGTTGTTATATATTCTACAGATGTCTGTCTGATTCAGAGAATCTCGTAAGATTAGTGTTTTATTATGGAGGAGATTGGGAAGGGAATGATCTAATAATTTTCAACAAAAGCTTAAAAAGAAATATTCCTTCAAAAGAGAGAGAATGGGTACAATCTTTTAAGATGCTCTAAAATTAGACCTCCAATTACCAAAATCCAAGAGACAATGCAATGACAATAAAATAATTCACCCAAACTATTATCCTTGCTACAAAGTTTTGGGGCATACCATTGAAAACTGCTATGTATTTAAGGATTGGGTCGAAAAATAATACCGAAAAGGTAAGCTAACTCTATTGAAGGTAGCCCTATTTGAAATGTCTAGTGAACACATTAATCATATTATTGTGTTTGAAGGCTACAAACCACTTGCTGAGTTCCTCTTTAGGGAAGAAGCATAATGTACCCTTTAATAAGGACACTTGCACTTCTACATTTCAAAAAGGCTGAAGAAGCTATGAAGAAGATGACTTGAAACCTTGAAGAGTCTAGGATGGTGATGGAGAAAGCCTCATTAGAGCAAACTACTTCACCTGCTCCAAGTATCAAGATGAAAAAGAATAGAAGCAAGAAGAAAAAGCTAGTTCAGCTGGATGAATACAATATCAAGAAATCAGCCATTTAAGAATACATTGATGCTATGGAGGAATATGTCCAAGGAGAAAGATGCCAAGTAACTATTGAGAAATTCTTCTTACACAAACTTAGAGCTCTACTAGAGGACCCTTATGTGGGAGATGAAGAAAGTGAACTCTCAATGGCAACATGCTCCATTATATTTACAATTGGAGGTGTACAACTAAGTCGACCCCACCCTGCCATTTCAATAATGATAAAATTTAGGGCACAAGTTGATAAGAAACAAATAGATTTATTAGGGATATTACTAATGAAATGAAAGATCTGATAGGTCTCTACGAGGGCTATTCTCGAGATGACTATCTTAGAGAGTGGTTCGCCCGTGAATGTAATTATGGCATGCTCAAACTATGACTAGATATTATGAAGTAACTAGCTACAACTAATATGAAGTTTGTTAAGAGGAAAATGCAAATACTGAACAAACATATGCAAGTCTATGACTGCCCAAATGGAAAGCATGTCAAATATTACTATCATGCTCTATGAGGAAGTTGAGAAGTTGGAGAAAATATTACCAGAGAAGGTTAAGCCATACAAAAGGCCCTACAGGAGTGGTAGGGAATCACTTACCAACCCTTCTTGAGGATAAAATGATTACATATGTTACTTATTCTAGAGGTGGGTTAAGAATATTAGACACTATCAAAGAGAAATTATATGAGTCTATGATATCTTATTGCATGGTGACTTATACATATGAGGTAAACACTGATGAGTAGCTATCCCAGTCTCTATCAAACAATCCAGTAACAAATGCTCAACCCACTAGATTTGGTAAGGCTCTAGTCTTAGAACTTGTGAAAGGATGTACTTTACCAACTTTAGAAGAATTATGCATACACGACATAGATGATGAATATAACTCCATGTCTGAGACATAATAATTTTATGACTGCTTTAAAAGGCCCTACACTAGCAAGCACCAAAGGAAGAAGCAGGCCTTCTGGGTAAGGATCAAACGGGCTAATACTAAAACTCATTCTATCCCGCATCAAGCTAACTTGAATATTCATAGAAGAAACATCCTAAATATAAAGTACTGAAGAATGTTATACTAGCAAACAAAGTAGAAGGGTTCATCCAAAGAATCTTTGAAGACCTCTCTACGAGGAAGTCCCATGTGCCTTATTCTAATATCGAATGGGATGATTATCAGCTAGTCATATCCTCCATGGACATTCAAAGAACTATTGACTGGGGGCAAGGGTTGACTACTTCCTTTCATATAATTAGTCTAGGTAGTGATTCCGAAGATGAACCTTATTGGTTGCACGATGTCATTTCAACTAAGGAGAACAAACTAGATATAACTCTGAGGTGAAAAAGTGTTACATTTGAGATAAGCTCCAATTTCTAGGGACAAAAATATTCTCAAGGACAAGAAAAAAAAATTCAGATAAATGAGGGCATCGAGCCTTCACAAGCTAAACTTGACTCAAAAAGGTAGAATATAATATAGCAGCCTAACTCAATAAGATCCTTGCATGCTGAGTGAATTTGATGTGTTAATGATGTCACCAGAACTCAAGGATACATTAGTGCATATTTTGCAAAATCTTGCCAACTACCAAGAATACATCACTTAAGGGAAGATGGAAGAGTTTTTGTATCCATGTCAAACTCCCACCATTAGTTTCATAGATGATGACATGCTATCTAGAATAATAGACTATAATAGACCATTGTATGTCATAGGAAACAATGATGAGATTAAGATCAATCGCATCCACATTAATCGAGGTTTCTTAGTCAATTTGATGATTTTCTGAACTCTAAGAGCTCTAACTTTAGATTTGTGTCATGAGTCATCCAAGATTATAACCATTCAAGAGT
This sequence comes from Trichopus zeylanicus subsp. travancoricus, assembly GCA_005019695.1. Lineage (NCBI taxonomy): Eukaryota > Viridiplantae > Streptophyta > Magnoliopsida > Dioscoreales > Dioscoreaceae > Trichopus > Trichopus zeylanicus. The sequence continues at coordinate 22,569 of RXID01011034.1, forward strand.
TTAATTAAAACAACAAGGAGCTCTAGGAGCCATAACTATTTGACATAGCAATAAGCGTGGTAGACGAGGAAAACACCATTGCCTCTGTTAAGAACTCCTTGAATTCACAAGGAAGAGAGAAAATTCACTAAAATAGAACTTTATTGCGAGTAAAAGTTGTTGCCCCGTCCATAGGGCTGAAGGCCTATTTATACAAATACAAGAAATCTAATTTTAGTAAGTTTTTAGCTTCCCAAGTCCTAAACTGAATACAACTCAGCTTGAACCCATTAATTGGGTTGGTAGAAGTTCTAAATAAGTTAACCTACGAAAATAAAATCCTAAATAAGGATTCATCCTTCCCAAGTCCTAAACTGAATAGGATTCAGCCCAAAATTAGTCTTGGGTTGGTGAAAACCGAGAATAATACCTAAGACATCATCATAAAGAGAATTTAAATATAGAAAGGTACTGAGTAAGGTAAATCCTAAGTTTAAATAAAAGATTGAATCAAATCATTTGTCATGGCCCCTTGACTTCTGAATTATCTTCTTTTGATATTTTTGCAGGTCCTACATCACTATTCCTCTAAAAGTAGGTGAGTTGATGATAGACATCAAGTTTTATGTGATCGATATTGATGCATTACGCAAAGTACTACTAGAGACGTCATGGTCATATGAAAACAAAGTAGTGCCATTAACCCTACATCAATGCCTCAAATATGTTGAGGATGGTGAAGAACACTGAATTGATGAGATGTACATATTTTTTATGTTCATGAAGTACATTATGGTGATGCAAAAATACTACTAGAGATCCCACGCTGATAGGGGGTTTGCTTCTATTAGTTAAGTAAAACAAAAGATCACTAGCATGATCTTCACTCCTCCTCACCTATGAAGTGACTCTGACCTAGACTCTTCAGGTGAAGAAGCCCCACAAGTCTGTTTGAGTTGTTACACTTCTAATGAAAATGACAATAGAAGTCAAATAAAAAATACTCTCATTATTACTAAAGTTCCAAAGGGCTTAACTAAGCCGTTAGATGAACTGAGCATTAATATCATGGAAAAAATTAATGACTTTCTATATTCCTCCACAACACAAAGAAGTAAGTAAAATACAATTTTACAAGGCAATCCCTTGTGCCCCAAGCATATATAAAATTCTGAAAATTGAAGATCTAGTGGATGATGGTGACCATCAATAAGTAGTCATGCCTAAATATTTTTTGGACTAGTTTCATTAGATAATCAACAAATCTAACTATGGACATCTACAAATAAAGAGAGAGAGAGAGAGAGAGAGAGAGAGAGAGAGAGAGAGAGAGAGAGAGAGAGAGAGAGAGAGAGAGAGAGAGAGAGAGAGAGTCATTTTTTCAAGAATCTATGGGATCCACACCAATGGTGCATTTATATTCGTAGAAGAGGAAACAAGAACACCAAAGAATTAGTCTGTATTACTCCAAACTTCCACACATGCCTCATGGTCACCATTGGATCTCTCCCTGATATTTAGGATGACCAAATGATATCAACACCCCCTAATGTATGCACTGAGATAGTTATGACTCTCCGGACATCATAAAAGGTGACATCCTCAGTAAAATTTTATCAGGAACAAAAGAAAGGGGGCATGATGCAGTCAAAATGCCCTCTAGTGGACCTTTGCCAAATCTCACTCAACATGATGAACCGTTTGGTGAAGAAATAATCCTCAAACCAAAAGAAACTCCACCAAAACTTGAGGACAGAGGAGGACCCCAAGCCAACTTTATCAACACTCAACTCTTAAAGAAAAACTAGACCCACCTCAAAGAAGTGCTCCAAGAGGACACTGATTGTTTCACATAGAGCTATAAAGAGATGCCTGGAGTAGATCTTAAAGTTGCAGTCCATAAGTTAGCCATCAATCCTGAACTTTCACCTATCAAACAAGTACATAAAAAGATGAAACTTGATCTAGAACATAAGGTGATAGAAGAAATGGAAAAACTAATTAAAGTAGACTTCATCAAAGAGGAAAAATACTCAGATTGGGTGACATGCATCATGGCAATTAAGTAGAAGAACAACCAAATCCTCATTTTTATGGACTACATAGACTTGAATAAAGAATATCTAAAAGATACTTTTCTGTTGTTGATAATGAAAATTATGATTGATAGCATAACTAACTTTGAAATATTCTTCTTAATGGATGGTTTTTCAAGATATAACTAAATCAAGATGGATCTTGATGATGAGAAACATACAACCTTCTGAACTCCAATTAGCATCTATTACTATAAGGTGATAATCTTCGAACTCAAGAATATGGGTGCCACTTATCAAAGGGCCATGACCCAAATCTTAGATGACCTCTTACACTAGTTAATGACATGGTGGCAAATACTAAGTCCAAAGACAAGGACATCAAGACCTAAGAGTAGTATTCGATTGCCCTAGGAAATATATTTTAAAGATGAATCCTATGAAGTATGCTTTTGGGGTATCATTGGAAAAATTCCTTGGCTTTGTTGTCAAACATCAAGGGATTAAAAATGATATATCTAAGATCAAAACCATCTTGGATATGCCACCATCCAGCAACTTAAAGCAATTGAGGCCCTTCATATACATAAGGAGATACATTTTAAACCTCTCTGAATACTGCAAGCCTTTTTCTAGATTGATAAAGAAGGACATTTCACTCATTTGGAATCGAGATTGCTAACAAGCCTTTGAAGAGCTCAAGTAGTATCTTCTAAAGCCATCAGTCCTGGTAGTACCTCTACTTGATAAACTCCTTATCCTTTACACGATCATAATGGAAGAATACCTGGGGGCACTTTTTGCCCAAAATAATGGAAAGGGAAAAAAAAACACACTCTACTATTTGAGTAGAATGCTAGTGGGGCAGAAAGCAACTACTCTCCTATCGAAAAGCATTGTCTAGCACTTATATTTACAATCAAGAAGTTGAGGTATTATTTACTTTCTCATCAAGTCATGTTAATATCAAAGATCAATCCCATAAAGTACTTGATGACTAGGCCTATACTCACTGGAAGGCTAGAAAAGTGGGTTCTAATCCTCATGAAATATGATATCAAGTTTAGTCTCCAAAAGATAGTCAAAGGGCAAACCCTCCCCTATTTTCTCTCAACTCATCTAATATTAGACAATTCTCCACTTAGTTGCAAGCTCCCTGATGAAGAGATCCTTTTGGTCAAAGAAGGAAAATCTTACTAGAAACTATACATTGATGGAGCATCGTCTATCAAACCAGGGATCAAACCAAAGGTTTTGCAAATTAAAGCAAGCATTGGACTAGTTTATGTCACTCCAAATAAGGGCATTTTACAATATTCATATTCTCTCTCAAAATCATGCACAAATAATCAAGCTGAATATGAGGCCCTAATTGCAAGATTGAAAATAGCTTTTAATTTGGAGATATCACACTTATATATTTTTGGTGACTCACAACTTATTATTAGCCAAGTCCAAAGTGAATATACGATATATAAATCTATGCTCCTAAAATATGATGAAAAAACTCAAGAACTTATGAGACAAATCGCACATGTTCAAATAAATAAAATCTCTTGGTCTATTAATACAAAAGCTAACTCTTTAGCTAAATTAGCCAAGGTACTAGTTGATCCTGATCAAGAAAAAATTCTAATCACAGTCTATAGCAGACAAGTGATAACTTCAATCTTCAGCATCAAGCACGAGAAAATTGAATTTAAACTAATAGGAGAGGTCATAGATTGGAGAATACCCTTCACCAATTACTTCAAAGGTAGATAACTCCTAGAAGATAGATTCGTATAAACATAACTGAGAAAGAGAGTTGCGTGCTTTCTACTTATCAATAACACATTTTATAGAAGGTCCTTCGACCAACTATTTTGCACTGTCTCTTAGATAAAGAAGCCAAAGAAGTTATATATGAGGTGATTCTGAGGTTTTGGGGCTCATTAATTAGGCTCAAAAATGATGATAAAGATTAAGAATATAGGCTACTACTAGCCCATAATGGTGAGGGATTGTATCAAATATGCGAGAAAATGTCATCTGTGCTAAATTTACGATGACTTCATTCATTAACACCCAAATCCTCTACATCTAATAGTGTCCTCATGACCATTTGAGGTATGTAGGTACAAATATCATCGGCCTAATTGAGCCATCTTCTTTTGGAGGTCACCACTTTATACTAGTAGCGATCGACTATTTATCTTAATAGGCTAAAGATAGGATGAATTGCGCATCATCATAAAATAGATTGGAGATATTTATCTATCTATAATGCAAGAGCCAATGGGCTTGCTAAGGTGTTCAACAATACCTTTCCAAGATATTGAAGAAAGTTATCATCAGAAATAAGAGAGACTAGTAGCAAAACCTCTCTAAAGTATTGTGAGCCCGTTGCACCATATATCAAACCACTACCCAATCAATAACATATGCATTGGCATTCAGAACTAAAGCAATCTTTCTACTAGAAGTGTAAAACTCTTCTCTAAGGATTGCCTTATAAGAAGAAATAACAAGAGAAGATAATATTCATCTTTGGCTTGACAAGCTAGATTCCTTGGATGAGACAAGGCTTGTGGCCTAGCAAAACATGGAAATGTATCAACCACAAATGTCTAGGATCTACAACAAGATGACCTTGCTCAGATTTTTCAAAAAGGAGAAATGATCTTGGTTTTGAGGAGACTCATAATCTCGAACCAAAACAAGAAAGGCAAGTTTGAGTTGAATTGGAAAGAGCCTTATCTCATTGAAAGAGTATTTGAAAGGGAATACTACCAACTAATTGATAAAAAAAGGGAAAGGCCTATGCCACCAATCAATGCTTGATTCCTCAAAAGGTACTATGCCTAAGCCTCTGGGGGCAACAACAATAACAAATAAATGTGTCTATATTTTGTCTTTGACAAAATATCCGACTTACTCAAAAAAAATATCCGGTTAAATATGCGCTACATGTTTCTCAAGGCAAAACATGGATACAAAATCTCACCCAATTTGTGTGATGGTCAAGTCCACGCCCCCATAAAAGCCCACTCCTTGTTATGGCTCAATCAAGTCCACTTCTTATGGTAGACTAAGTCTGCTCCTTGTGGCGATTCAATCAAGTCCATTTTTTATGGTAACTCAAGTGCACTCCCTATGGCAAATCGGATCCACTCCTTATGACTACTCAAATCTACTCTTTTTGACAAACCAAATCCACTCCTTGTCATAAAGTAAAACCATCCCTTTGTCACAACTAAGATCCACCCTTGGTAATGACTTAAGTCCACCCCTTGTGCAAATAAAATCCACTCCTTGTAGCAAATAAAATCCACTCTCACATAGCAATTTAAATCCATTTTACACAACAATCAAGCATGCACAAGACATGGCAAATCAAATTTGTTCTCATATGGCAAATACAATCAATTCTCATAATAATGACACAAGGGCAAGTACCAGAGAAATTTGTTTTGCATCCACTTCCCCTGCTAAAAAAAACTCACAAAGTGGATGCGAAGAGGGCATTTGTTTGAGTCAATTTTGGCAAAAGAATAAATATAATCAAAATTTAGTCAAAATACAGAGCTAAATTCTACTGGATTTTGATCCAAATGTGAGATAATTTGACCTAAATTATGATCAAATTTGACTGACAATTATGTTCAATTTGGACTTGAATGGTTAGAAAATTTGGGCTTAAATCAAAGCAAGTTGACTGGGCTAGATAATTGGACCAAAATTGGACACAAAATTCATTACATATCTAGGCCAAAATGAAGATACAAAATCTTTCAAGATAGGTCCCTAGACCAAGTAAAGTTTATGAATAAGTTCCTAGAATAAAAATTTTGCAAAAAAATTCCTTAAAAGTTCTAAAATTTCAAATCAACCACGCAAAATCTAGTGTCTATGAAAAAATCCCTCAAAATTTTGTATCCACAAATAAACTTCTGAAATGTTTTACTTTCTTAAATAAACTCCTAAAAGTTTTTATTTCCAAATTTTACACAGAAAGGACCCTAAAAATTTTATAATTTTATAAATTTGTCTTTTTTATAAAAAAGCTCTTGGAGTTTACAAAATTATATTTTTAGTCCAAATTATCCAAAAATTTTTGCAAATGACCCCCTTAAAAATTTGGTATCCAAAAATAGTACATATTTTGAATCTCTTCAACAAGGAAATAAATTCCAATCAATGGATTACAAACTAATCAAAAAATATGAAAATATAATTTCAATCAAATATTACAATCACACCACATTCCAAAATGAAACCAATCAAAGATTTGAATTTGAATCTTCTCGTGGCCTATAAATTGATGGAAAACTTGTAAACAAAAACAATATAGAGATAGAGAGAGAAGGGAGATCAGGATCGGGATGTCACTAAGACTGGAGATTTGAAGCAAAAGAAAGGAATAGGAGGTAATTCTTTCACCCATTTTCTCTAGCTACTAACCTTCTCCCTATTCTTCCCCTCCTCCTTTGAGAGAACAGCTTTGCTGGAGTTACCTTGCCCTTCTCCCTGTTGGATCGCCAGCAGTCTAGGCCACCCACACACAGTAGCTATCTAGCTCTAGGCCTTCCCCACTAGTGCTTTTTTCCTTCTCCGCTAAGCCTTAGCTTTATCGGCCCAATTCGAGCCAACTCATGCTTGCTAGCTTAGCCCAAACTTGTTGACCAAAACTCCTCTCCCTACCACATGACAAAGCCTATGTTGATCACCCTCGCTAACTTCTTTTGCCCATTCGCTGCCTCTCTAGGCTGAATTTGACCATGGAAACTCCATCGATGAGCGGTCTTGCACATGACTGAGGCCCACCTACTTGGCTTTGCCCTGAGTCATCATCACCTCAACACACCACCGGCACGACTCACTCTACCCACTGACTTTCGGTTCTACAACTTTGCCTAAGGCCGCTGACCTTCACTTGCCAATCCTCACCCCTACTTGGCTATCCATGCAACTTATTGTTGGGATGGGGTCCAAATAGAGATGGTTGGACACGGACACCTCCTACCTTGGTTGGCTCACTCACACGCCCTCTTGGCCCTACACCCCACTAGAGCTCCTTCTTCTCTGGTTTTGTTCCACGCTAGGTAGTCAATCCTCAAACTCACTAATGACATACCTTTTAAGCTAAGCCAAAACATGCTCAAAGGCCATTGGTGATGGGCTAAATTTGATCAACAGCATGGTTAAAAGGTGATTGATTATTAGATTAGAAATAATTAAAATAAAGCTAAGGCCACCAATCATTCTCCTAAATCAAATATCAAAAGAAGTCAACCAATAATAAGTAGAAATCCATTGGTAATGCTTCAAATTCTAACAAGGTTAATTGATATATGCCAAGGCAATCAATCTCACCATTAGCATATTATTAACATCTACCGAAGACCTAGCCAAGCACTGTCCAAATCAAACACCACATGGTGTAGCACATGACAATAGAGTGGTAGTGCACATCAAATCCCCTTTCTTATTCCTTATCTTCTTTTTTTTTATAGTTTCCATAATTCCATGTTGAAACTCATTGTAAAGTAAGGATATGCCCTTACTTAAGTCATGTACCATTTCTCAAAAATTAATCGAATGATGCTTTCTTCTTTTTCACCTATTTTTGTGTCTATTCTCTATTAGTTAGGTTTCTTATTTTAGGAGATTTCTAACAATCGTTGGGGTAATTAATAACAAGAGTTTATGCCCATTGGAAGTCAATGTTCCCATAACGCTTGATAGCGCACTCAAAATAAACAAACTTTGATTTGTATATTAAGGTTGCCCTCAGGGTTTCTGCTACTCTTGAGTTGTTGAAATTGATCCCACACTAACAATAATTTTTTTCCTTTTTGCTACCTAGATTAGTTTCTTGTGGTCTCGACTATTTTTTTATTCTGCTTCACATTTGTTTTATTTGTTTCCAATTTTTATTTTTATTTTTAATCTTTTCTTGTTAAATAGATTTTTCTTCTTCTAGGTGAACTCTATTTCTTTTCACTGAATTATATTTAGCTATTTTTCCTCTCCAAGTTTGTTTATGAAAAATTGTTTGTGTTTGCTTTTTAGTGACAAACTTTTTTGGGGGTTGATATCTATTGACCTATATTGGCAACCTTAAAGGGGGAGGAGAGTAGTTTTGAAAACAAAATATAATTTTTTTAAGATCCAAATCTCAATATCATTTAGCAAGAGAGATACTCACAATGTCATAGAAATTTCAATCAATCACAAGTGCAATAAAAGTAAAGTAAGATAAGTACAAAAATGCATTGCAATTTATGTTAGGACTGTGAGTGTACAAAATCTCTAATATGAAGAAGATTTTTTGGTGGGAGTAAGATCATTTGTATGGGCATGGCTTCACCCAATGGAAGTACTAGGCTTGGCTTCTTCCAAAGGAAGTGACACTCCAATTTGGAGTTTGATATAAAGACTTGTATTTACCTCAAGAAGTAACATAACTATTGGAGTGATTGAAATCCTCAAGAGTAAAGCAACGCTCATAGAGTATGAGCAATTGTCCTCCAATATTTATTGGTAGGAAGATGTAAGTGTGATGGATGAATATTTGTGTCATATCAATATTACAATTTTTTAACCTACTTTTGATTATCTTATATTACCTATCAAAATTATTTTTTAGCATGTCTTGCTTTTTTATATTTTTAACTTGATTTAACATACATAGTTTATTTTTCCCTAATAGCAAAATATTCCTTCAAATGATGCTAGAATATATTCTCTTCCAACAGACATTGTTAGTGAATAAAATATTGCCATGGGCTCTTGATAACATCAATGAAATTAATACCTTTGGTATATTGATGAAACATGAGTATAATAATACTTATATTTTACTTAAAGAAAGCTACACGTACTTTACTTATTGATATTTGGCATTTGTTTGTATTTTAAAAGTTGCCAAGGGTTTTATGTTTGCAATCAAGAATTGTCCCAATTTTCGACAATTAATCTTATGGGTGCCAAACTAGTATCCTCATTTTCAACTTCACATTATAGGGCATTTATTGAGTCTGTGTAGATCAAAAAAATATTATAGCTCTCTATATACTCAGACTTGTAAGTTATTCTTCCTTTCATTGCTTATTCTTATCTTTATATTTGATGAATTAGAAAAAAAATCATCTCTTATCTATGAATACTATCCAAACTAAATATTTATATATTTGTTCATTGATTTCTACTATTCTATTTCCCAAAGTAATGTATTTTTCTCTATCAATTTCAATTTTACATAGTACTTGCTGGTTATCATCTCAAACAGAATCTTTGTGGCTCTATATGTTTTAGCTATGATTATATTTTACTGTGATGAGTTTCAATATTGTGCCATGGGACTCCTTGAACAACTATGTAATGGTAGAAATGAGTATCCTTTATAGACTATCATCATTCTATTTTAGAAAAATGCTCCTCAACATGTTATGGTAAAAGATGTCTTATCATTGTTTGAGCTAATTTATGATGAACAATGTTGTGATAATTTCTTATTGTTTGGTCATGTGAGGCAACCACCCACTTATGCAAGGTTTTTCCATTCTATGTATTGTGTGTATGCACATAAGTATGTGGCCTTTGTTGCAGGCTTATCCTTCAATTGTTAGTATGGGTTTCTTTAGCATTTTATGATATCTTACTCTCTACCTTGTGAGGGCATGTGCTATGTATAGTATAAAATTGACTACTGTTTACTTATCACATTTTGCCTCTATTTTATTATAGGGAGTTAATAGTTTGGTATTCATGTGAAACAGACCCAAGATATACCTTAGACTTGTAGATACCTATGCTACATAGCTCTATATTAGCATATATGTACTATAATAGATTACTTGTAAACTTTTGCATCAAGAAAAAGGTGATAAGAAATCTATTACTTTTTTGTTACTCTCTAATATAATATCCTCGGTTGTGTATTTGTTACCTATTTTTTTGGTTACTTGAATACCACTAGATGTCATAAATACACATGTCCTATTTTGTATTTGTTTAGCCATGCTTTCTGCTCTACTTCAATTGCATCTGTAACATATAGTCCATTGTTATCATATACATTTCTAGAAATTGCTGCTTCCTTTCAATCTCCCTTGTGGTTTAAGGGTGCATTTGGTTTGCATTTAAACTACAAGAAGTGGGGAAACTGAATTTAGTTCCTCCAATTTGGGTGTTTGGTTGAACACTAAACTCTGAACTAGCGAAATGATCTAGTTTCCCTACAAGTCATTTTTTTGGGCCTTAGTTTCGAAAATAAAAAATACGAAGTCATGAGTTTCATTGGAACTTGTGACTAGAATGGTCTCCACTAGTTATTATGGATTCTCCCACTTCCTTCCCAATCTCTTTGTCCTAAACTTGTGACTGGAAGGTATGTTTCAATCATTGCCTCTCACTCACTCTACTCTTCACTGCAGCTACTGGCTTCCTCTTCAAATTCACTACTACCAAGATTGAGGTTATAGCATCTTGTCCTCCATGGCTGTTGGCTACTCTAATTCATTTTCTTGCCTACTTGAACTTTATGTTTTTGTGGTTGCATTTTTTGAGATTTTTGGGGATTTCACGTTGATCGTGAAGGGTGGGCTGAGGCGATAAGAAGTGGAAGGCAAGATAGTGAATTTCTACATTATTTTTCAGTTTTTTTTATGATTTTGTGTGTCAAAAATTGATATGACTATGTTGATTAGATTGTTTGGTTTGTTGATTTCTTAGTTTTTTCTTTGTATGTTTAGTGACAAGAATCAATATCTAGTTTCTTTACACAGTTAGTTTCTTTGTTGATCTATTGATTTTTGGTTTCTTTGCATGTTCAGTAGCAAGAATCAACATCCAGTTTTGCTGCATTTCAGTTTCTCTATTGATCTATTGATCTCTAGTTTTTGATATTCTAATTTTACAAGAAGTTCAATCTTAGTATAGCTTGATTGGTTTTTTGTTTTCTACCATTTTCATAGAAGATTGTGTTGGACATAAACTTGTCATTATGTCTCATTGGACTAAATACTTCCTTAGCTTAAAGGTAAAATTATTTAGCTCAAATTACATGGTTATATATGTTGTGAACCTGATGCACTTTGTTCAGAGTGTGACTGTATGTCAAGACAAAGTAAAGGTTCAATTTCATGCTTTTGAAGAGGAAAAAAAATACTAATATTTAAACTGTGGTGCCTATATCTTTATAAGATTTTACTGCTTTTTTGAAGAGCCTATCTATCTGCATGATAATATAATTGCTTTAAACTTTCTTGTTCGAATAGAATTGAAATGTTTGAAAGTCATTAGTACATTCATGCCCTATTAAAATTAAACAAATGCTACCTCATTAATTGCCCAATGATTATGATCAAATCCAGTTCACCAATACATCCATGTTAGGTATGTTAGGGTTTTTGACTTTGACATACTTCACATTGCATAAAACTCAAACAAATCAATTCAAGTTTACTAGTGTTTGATTAAGCAGCCATTGATCCACCTTTTCTACTAATGGTGATACATGAATTTGAAGGACCTCTTCTACTAATTTTTGTTATGTTTGCACCTATGAGAGATATAGACTAATTGTTGCTATGTTTACATGTGATTGTACTTTGACTTAAATCACTAATTTGGATAGTAGACTTTGGTTGTTTGGTTTGTATTAAAGTAATGCCATTCAACCACCAATTCTTGTTATGTTTGCATCACTTTGGATGATTGCTCTTCATTTTGGGCATATACTTTATTTGGAAAGCATGGCTTTCATATGTACCATTTTTCTTGGTGCTAAAAACTGCTACATTTTTTTGGACTCCAAATACAGCTGCTCTTTTATTATTGGATAAAGGCAATATTGATTTTATCCTAGATGACAATGAAATCTCCAAAAAAATGAAGAAAATGGAAACATGTGGAGTCTTTGGTGGGTTGGTTTTAGATTGTTTTTAATGGGTTATAATGATTTCTGAATTTTCTCAAGTATTTGGAAGGTACTTTTATGCAATCATTCTTGAGATTTACTTTAACAGTAGGTACTTTTGAAATGCTAGTATCCCATTATTTATATAAGTTTGAGTTTTCTTTTAATATAACTCCTACTTGGACTTCTTTTCAGTTCGTGTCTTTGGGTCAGTTTTAATGGGTTGTGATGATTCTCGAATATACTCAAGCACTTGAAAGGTACTTTTGTGTAGCCATACTTCAAATTTACTCAACTATTTGGATGATATTTTTGCTCAACCATACTTGAGATTTACTCAAGTACTTGGAAGGTAATTCTATGCACCCATACTTGAGATTTACTCAAATACTTGGAAGGTACTTTTATGCAACCATATTTGAGATTTATTTCAATAACATGCAAGTAATCCGAGCCCTCTTTTTCTTCATATTTTATTATTCCTTTTCTTTATTGTTTCAGCACCATGAGCTTGCTTTTTATATTCATTATTTCAACATTTATGATATGTTATTATTTTTTTTTTCTAATGAAGGATATAGAGTTTTTTGATTTTTAGGTGTATCAATGACTGAATCCACCCAAGACATGAGTGCAGGGACCTCGGGCAAAGCAAAAAAGAAGGGAACTCCAATGAAAAGATGGTCTTCAACATACATCGAATGTATGATTAACTTTCTCATAGAAAAAGCTAATGCAAAACTTCAAGTTGAGAAGTCCTTCAAGTAGGTTACTTTTTGATTCATATGCCACTTATGGAAATAGTCAATTTAATAAGAATTACACTATGGAATACGTCGAGAACCACTATTGCACTCTTAAGGAAAAGTATGCTATCATTAAAAAAGCTAAGAATGTTAGTGGCGCTAGTTGGGGTGACATAAATAGCGTCATCAAGATGGAGCCAAAGACTGCCTTGGCATACTTGAAGGTATGTAATTGCTTTTGTAGCATTGTAAATGATTCATTGTGTTCATTCTCTTATTTTAATATGTTTATGTCACTAGAAAAAGATGGAAGCTAAGTCTTACATCAATGAACCCCATGAAATTTAATTTAATTTTTAAATTATAATACACAAATATTATAATACCTTTTATAGATTTATAGATTTAATTAAAATTTTATTTACAATTTATAATTTGGGAGGTAATCTCACCTATATTCACCATACTCCTACTTCCTCTGAAAATCGGAACAGAACAAACACCAGAACTCATGGAACTCCAAAAATCCCAATTCAAACAAACACTCAAATTGAAAATTTGGGTGAATTCTACACTTCTGCAAAAATAATACCAAATAATAAAACTTGTGAAACTCTAGAGATCCTCCACTTCTCTGAACTCCAGAGGTCCCTTGCTTCCCCCACTTCTCCAACTTTCAGCAAACCAAACACATCCTAAGGATTCTTATTTGTTTAGTTGGTCTTTTTCCTACTCACTAGATGTTATAAATGTATGTGCCCTATTTTGTATTTGTTTGACCATGCTTTTTTCTTTACTCAAGTCGTGTGTCATGTGATCTATTGTTATTATATATATTTTCAAAAATTGGTGCTTACTTTTAATTCCCCCTTAAATTTTAAAGGCTCTTATTTCTTTGGTTGAGCTTTTTCCCAAGAATTGTTTAATTGAAGGAATTTTGGCCTTAATATGCCCACCTTTTGGGGTATATTTTTCTTTTGGCTTTGGCCTACATGTCCTTCTTTTGTGATTGGGTTCTTTCTTTCCTCTATTACAATTTGAGTGGGATTGTTCTAAAATGGTTATTAATGGCAACCTTATCATTTTGTAATTGCTTAATGAACTAGAAACTTATATCTCTTACTCTTAGATTTTCTCTCTTTAGAAGCATAGTAACCTGGGTAACATTCAAATTTTTAGGCTATAATTGGTTTGTAATTGCCTTTTCACTATCTTTAGTGATAAAGATGTCATTAGGGTTCATGATATCTGTGGGTATGGTGATAGAATTGCCTTCTATATATAGCTTTCAATAACTTTCAACCCATTGCTAGTTGTAACCATTTAATTTGGAGTCCAAGCAGCATAAGTAACATGAAAATTATAGTCTTCAATTTATTTTATAGTAATCACAAGGTATCGTTATTATATATTTGATGATAACAATGACATGTAGTTTGGAACCAAAGCTATAATTGCTTAATATAGTTGTCTGATGTGTTTTACTAGGCTTCAACTTTATATATGGTATGACAATATCTTTAATTTTGTTATTATTGATAAATGATAGATTCTTGTCTTTGCTCATATTACAATAATGTTGTTATCCTAACATATCAAGTGTGACTTTTTTCTCTCTATTTTGATGCTTCTTGAGAAAGTTTTCTCATTTATGGCTATGATGATAAAAATTATTTCCTAGAGACAACTTGAACAAGTTTGAAATCCACAATTATTTGCAACTACCTACTTGGAGAAAGAGAAATATAGACATGATAGAGATTATAGTCTTCATTTTGTTCTATAACAATCCCTAGTTTTGGTTGCTTCAATGGTATTTGACAAAGCACTGTCCTTTGTGGCTATGATGATGAATTAGCTCCCATAAACAATTTGGATATAATGTTAAATCGTAATCATTTATTTAGAGGCAAGGTAACATAAATTTTGTGGTGATTATAGTATTTAGTTTGTTTTACAGCAACCACAAATTACGATTATTGGGTTAGCTATTTGACAGTAGATATCTAATGATAATTGGTTTATTTATTTTAGAGAAAAAAATTTGGCTTATTAGAGATAAATTCCTGCTCAGAAAATATATTTTTCTTATTTTATTTTATTTATAAGTTCTTAATTATTTCAATGAAGTTTCTGCTACAGTAAATTAAAAGTTATTTGAGCCATTTTTTGTTATTACTTTTCAATATAATATATTTATCCTATATTATTGTACTCTAATAACAAATAGAGCTTTGATTATTTTGATAAAGTTGCTTTGAGCTAAGCTACTATATTGAATTGTCGTCAACCTTGGGGTACCTTTTTTTGCCCACAAATGGAAACTTTTCTTTGTTAAACTTAGAAAATACCTGTTCAAGTTCATAACCAAGAATGTCTTTAGTTTTGGGTATCTGTAGTAATATTCCTCCATTGGTACTTCTCTTGATAAATGACTTTTTTCCGCCGTTGTTTTTTAGCATGCAAAATGCTATATATCTTGCCTACTACTTCATTGTGTAAATTAAATATTAATAATAATTATTTTTAAATAAATATATGTTTCTATCAATCTTTCTCAATATATAGGTTGAAATGTGTTTTGTCAATTTCTCACTTTTTATGGTTGAAAAAAATTATAATACATTTCAAATTAGAAAGAGACAAGAAATTCTTTATTGACAAATATCAATATGAATTTTTTTTCCCTTTGTTTTTTCTTATCATCTAAATAGTTGCGCATTGTATATGTAACTTTTCTATTAGTTTTTACTATAGTTATATACAATAGGAGTTATTTCTTTTCCTAATAACTTTTTTCATATAGGTTGATATGTGTTTGCTTTATTTGTCATTTTACTTAGTTACAAAATACTACAACATAATGTAATTAAAAAATAGAACTTTTTTTTTCTTCATAAATAGCATGTTGTATTTTTCTACATGTTATTTCCTAACATACAGTTTGACATGTGTTTTGTACTTTAACTTTTTAGGTCACCAATTATCAATGACTTATTAAAAATCATCATGAGAATTGTGTTCTTTTCTTTGATGCATCCCATCTATTTTTTCATAGACTTCATGCATATTGACATGTGTTTATATGTTTAGAGATAAAAGATTATAAAAAATTCATTTATTGTATTTTACTTTCAGATGAATAACTTTTTATTTATTTTTAAAAGCATGCAAGATGTTTTTTATTTAGTTATTTTTGGCTAATGATAATAATAGAAAAATAATAATATTGGCAGGCTCTATTCCTCTTTCTAGGAGCATTTATTATCTTTAGGATAAATTCCTCCTATATTAACTCCTCTACTAATATCCTTGGTCATAGCCTTCTTTCCACCTTTCCTCTCTTCCCTTTCATATACCTTCTTTTCCTTTCTAAAATGTCTATGTAATTTTCTTCTAAGTTCCATACTTTCTTGATCATAATCCAACATCTATTGTCTCTACTTTATTGTTCGTTGTCACTTTTTTCCCCCCTTTTATTTTTTATTTTTTATTTTTCTACCTTTATTCAATAGACTAATTTTAATCTTTATTTTTTTTAGAGTGGAGTTATTTTTTTTACAAAAAAGCCTAATGGATGGTAATACCTCAATGTTACGGTAAGTACAAGAGAGGATATTCTTTAGTGGATCTGTTATGTTGCAAATTATTACTTACAAAATGATTTTTTGACTAACTAGGTTCATTATTTGTAATTTTCTATTTACATTGATTATGATTTTACTATTTTTCTAGGATCAATTGTTTCTTTCTTTGCTTTGCTTCAGGTCACAAAAGAGGAACAACCAATTTTTCCTTATTTTAAACAATAAAGCTATTAAACTAACCAAAATTGTATGGACTAGTATCTGAAATATTATATTCCTATTTGTAAAAAACTAATTCTTTCTTTAGCTTTTGTTGATTTAATTGTTTGACATTGGCTTCCTTTGATGATCTATGTTTTGACTATTATTTTCATACAAAATTTAATGGATTGTCTTATTATTTTTTCAATGTCTTTGTAGGTTGGACCATGTTCTAAAAGCCAACAAGCTCTATTCTTTGAGAAAGAACTATTACCAATTTTCACCACTTCCCAATTTGTACTGAAATCATTTGTGTGTACATTTCTATTCAGAAATAACTTACTATTGTGTTTTCTCATGTAAATTAATTTAACTATAAATGTCAATTTTTTGAAAGTGATATTCTATTTTTTGTAAATTATAGAACACTACATAATAGATTATTATAGGAGTACTTATGTTCCACAATTGTAAAATAATTTTTTATATAATTATTCTCATTGTATATTACTTTTGCTGTAAAAATATATGTCTAGTTAAATATTGCATTTATTTTGTATTTCATTGCTTTTATTTTACAATATTAATATATGTATGACAAAAAAAAAAAAACTTCATCATCTATTTGTACACAAAATTGGCATAAGATATTATTATGAATTTCTAAATAATTGATAATAATTAAATTTTACCATGTACAATATTTTTTTATATTTTCTTTCTCAATGTTTACCTTTTACTCCAAAAACTTTTATGAATTTTCAAATACGTTCGGTTGTTATTTGTAATTTAAGAAAAGCTTTGGTGAATGTTTATATAATAGTTTAAAATTATCTTGTTTGAAAAAGAATTTGGAAATGCTAATGAAAGTAAGTTTGTAAAATTTCCATTGGTTAAATCTATTATTATATTGTATTGATCTTATTTTTTTAGTTGCTTGTAAATTTCATTAATTCTTTTATTTATCAAATTTATAAAATAAGTATTTCTGCAGAAAATTACTTTGAAAATATTATTTCATTATTTTTAGGAAGAGTTGAACTAATTGTAAAGTAATATCAACATTTCAAAATATTGCTTCTTTGCGAAGAGCTTCAATAGGGTATGTTTAACACTTTATCTTATTATTGTATAACTATTTTTTTCAATATTGAATTATTATAGTTGGTTTATTCAACTTGTAATTTACTACTTTGATGACCCATTTATAATTATATCATTATCTTTTTTGTAACACATAAAGAATATTTAGAAGTTAGATGGGAAAAAGGTCAAACCATCACAAAAATTTCAATAAGAATACAAAAAAGAAGGATTTGTGAATGTGTTTTTTCACAAAAAAATATTTGAAAGTTTTCACAACATAGAGCGGTATAGAAATTGATCAAATATATTTGTTTCCATTACATAAATATTCTTTGAGAGTTTTATTTTATTTAACACTTGTTTCTTTGTTCATCAATGAAGGAAAGTGATTTCAATAAGTTCAACTCAATATTAGTTTTAGGCAAACAAACACAAAATAGCCACCTTTTTTCATTATTAAAAGGTAAACAAAAACTTTGCTTCCATAAATTGAATAATTATAAATTTGTAATTTTCATAAGTTGTCTCTTGAACAGATTCGCTCTGAATAGATTCACTTGTAACCAATGGCGATTGAAATAGTATAAAAGAATGTGTTTTAAATTCAATTCCAAAATGTATCTATTGCTATGAAAAATGATTTGAGTATGAAACAAAATCTTTTTATTGTTATCGCGGTGAAACTTCTCTTTTCTATACTCCAACACTTAATGATTTATATAATTTATTCTTATGCCGAACTCTAAATGAAAATTATTTTTGAAATTGATGGAGCCTGGTTTACCACCGCATTTTGATCTAGAAGGCTCCATAAGATTTGATCTGCTAGGCCACCCTCTATCAACTTACATCAAAAGAAGTCTATGAAGAAGACTGTTAGAAACTCTCCAGCGATGGTCGCTCCAATACCCAAATTAGTTGAGCTTTTAATAATATGTGTAACACAAGAATTTGAGCATTAGTCTTTACCTTCACAGTTGTTTTGCTATTTATAGAGTATTCAAAGATTCGGTATATCAAGATCCCATGATTTTAGGTAACCACTCCGATGGATTTTTCGTAATGACAACTATCACTCCCAGATTTTTTGAAATTAACTTCCTGAATTTGGTTCCAGAATTATTTGATATTAGCCATGATTCAGCTAAGACATCGGGTTAATGTGAATCCTTTATAGCATTGTAGACCAGATATGGCTTCGAAAGAGTGTTGAAGCGGAATAATATAGTGGGCCGGACACCAAACCATCCCAAAAGCTTAAGCTTATGGGATATGAGCCTTTTTCACTATATATATTGGATCCTATCTATCCAATATCTGATGTGGGACTAATTTATCATCCTGATATTATAACAATCTCTCCCTTCAGGTGTAATTTGACCACATCAATTTTAACACTCTTAATCAATAACTCTTTTACTCAATCAGTTCCACCGTGTGACCCATACCAATGAGTTTTTATCTCATTTTTTTAATTTTTTAAGAGAAACTAACATGCGATTCAATTCAGTCACACCATCATGGTAATTTCGGTCTTAAGAATTTGCATATCTTTGATACCATTTGTTGGGGCAGTCAAAAGAGTGTTGAAGCAGAATAATATAGTGGGCCAGACACCAAACCATTCCAAAAGCTTAAGCTCATGGGATATGGGCCTTTTTCACTATATATATTGGATCCTATCTATCCAACATCCAATATGGGACTAATTTATCATACCTGACATTATAACAGAGTGTTTCCTACCTCAGATGCATTGGTCTGCTAGCTTGATCCCAGGGCTCAACTCTCATGACTTTGGATTTGGAGAGTTTATTTTGGCCAGTGGGTTCGAGGGTTGGACCTTGGTGACCTTGGTGGATAGCTTTGGACTTGGTTCACACTTAATCCAGATTTACCAAATCAGTCCTTATGATTTGGTGTATTGTTAGTGCCCCCAACTCTAGACTCTATCTCGCAAGTTCGGTGGCTTGAGTTCTTCGAGCATACTTTTGATAACCACCAAAGGATTTGTTCCTTAATCATCACCACTTGGGTAAGTTGGGCTATACCCTTTTTAGGGAGGTAAGGCATCAGCCATCATAGCACCTTGGGAATGGAGATGCCTTTTTGTCAAATCTCGCACGATAATTAGGGTTTTGCTCCTTCTAAATGTAAGGTTCTAGAGCCATTTGCTTGCTTATCGAGGCAATGTCTTATAAGCCTCACGATTTCCATCCCTAAGGCTAATCATAGTCAGATGGAAGTATCATTGGGATCCAAATGAAGGTTTCAATGATCCCACCTCTTGGACTTTGTTAGTCTAGATCAAGTCATGAGGAGGTGATCAAACGATATGATAAGTCTTATATAAAGGATACTATGATCTCTCTTTTCTACATTGGCAAATTCGCAAACCTTCAATATCCCTTCTTTTTCTTTATATCTTTGTTCCTCATCAACAAACCTACTCTCTAATGGCATCTTCTTTTGCTTCATCCAGCTCTTAGAAGAGATCCTTTGTCGTAAGAGAAAGTGATGCTTTGAAGTAGCAGACCTCCTTTGTGAAGAATTCTATGATCCCATGTGCCGCTTCACCTGAGACCATTAGCGGTCAAGGCTCTAGTTCCACCTCTATGCTAAAGGAGACTTGGACGGCCATAGCTATCACCTCTATAGTACCATCGGTCCCGGATTTTGTCACACCCTCCACCATGTCTTCTATTGTAGGGCTAGCTTTGGGTTGGCAATGGCTCACCCTTCTAACCCTCTAATGTCTATCTTGCCCTCACCTTTAAGTAAGTTCTAGCTTTTAGCCTCCCCACTATGTTTTATATGACTCTAGTATAAATATTTTATTAGGTGTTTTTGAAGTAAGGATATGGATTTTTGAGTCTATCCTTTGAGAGAAAAATCTTGAACAATTAGTCAGTGTATCTGGCTTTTCGAATGGGACCACATTAGTCTTATGGGAAATATTCAAGAGTAGGCTTAGGTACTCTATCAATGCGGGATGTCCTGAGAGATCAGGATTTGGCCGAACCAAATTGTGCCCAATGCCACGAAGTTTATTCCAGCCTTTCTAATCTTAGCGACTTCCAAGAATATGCTTCCCACCATAGAAATATTTAGGGATGCATTTAAAGGCTGTTGAGGCTCTAATATTAGGGATTGATGGTTTTTTGCCCCAAAAAGGGTTTTGGGGGGGGGGGGGGGGGGGGGGGTGTAAGTTATTTGCCTCCAACCCTAGTTTTATCCATTATTGGAAAGATCATCGATTGACCCTCTATGATTGACAAAGGGTTTCTCTATGATTGACTCAGGCCTCCTTTGTGAGTGGGGTGTTCCTTCTTCTCATAGTGCTGACCCTCTGCCTCAAAGTCCACCAACTCCTAATATCCTCGATTGACAAAGTTGAGAGTATTAGGTCTACCTCCACATGGTCAGATGAAGCTTATTGGGAGCAGCATGGCCTATGTATTGCTCCAATAGCCAGTATAAATCCTAGCCTTCATGCCTCAAGCTCGCTTTTTCCTTTCACAATTTCTATCTTAATCTAATTATGGAATATTGAATTACAGAGATTGCTGAAATCTTATTCATGAATGAGATTCTAAAGAAGTAGGAAGGTGCTCCTCGGGTGTCACCAAGTGTGCCCCCTTGCAAGAAGCCCACCAAGTCCGTGGCTCCTACTCTTTCCTCAGTAGTGCCTCAAGGCCAAGGAAGGAGGAAGAGAGAATAAGGAGATGAGCTATAGTGCCACCAAGGAATGAGTGAGGAAAAGACTGATGCTGACTCATTCTTCTTCACCTCCACCCCGAATAGATGCTATAGAGGACATTGCTCGATCATCGACTCTTCACCTAACAAAGAAGGTTGATCATGGCAAAAGGGTTGCTCCTGCTCCTGCTCCTTCTCCATGGTTTGCCAAAGTGAGAAGACATCCTTCTTCAAGCCACCGGGATGCTTCGAGGGAAGCTGAGGAGTATTTCTGTAAAGACTTTGGGGATAATGCTAACCCATCCTTCGCTCGGCTCCCTAATGGTAGGCTCTTTCTTAAGGTAGCCAAGTACTATTCTAACATAAGTTTGATTTGAACTTTCTTTCATTTTGGTAGTATTTTTTTAAACTTTCAGTTCAGCTACAAGTCTTGCAGCTTTTCCACTATGTAGGGTGTCATTTTTATGAGGCTCAAAGACTTTCGCCATCCAAGAAGAGTAAGGTCGAAGAAGAAATGGATATGGTTTGCTCCCAGCTTGCATCCCTTCAACTCAATAGGGAGGAGGAGAGGATGAAAGCTAAGGAAGAGAAGAATCTCCTTGTGGCTGAGCACGACTTGGTCTTGTCAGGTTTCCATGACCTAAAGATTCAACATCAAACCATCTTGGAGAATGTTAGGTTGACATAGTTGCCACCTTCCTTTGGAGCTTTGAGCACACCAATGCCTTAAAAATGACTAGGATGCAAGCCCTCTTGGAGTTCAAGGCCAGCGATGATTATCTTCAAGATCATGCAAAACTCTCCACCAAGGGCTTCATGGAAGGTTATCTCATCTGTTGAGACATAATGAAGCAAACTCACCATGATACCGAGTTCGACCCCAAAGATCTTTGAGTTGAACTCTATAATGATCTATGGGTTCAGTGCATTAGATGAGAGTATGAGGTGCTTCTTTGGAGGGAGGCCAAAGCGGTGAATGTGAGACAAGCCAAAGGGATGGAGGTGCCAAAGACTAAGGCTAGAATTCAGGGGCCTAGCATACTATTAGAGTCTTCTTAGCCTCTAAATATATCTGATTAGTTGTATATTTTTCTTTCATTAGGTAGTGAAAGAACTTTTGTATTGGTCTCACTTATTAATTGATAAAAATTTTTTGGCCTTCTTTCTAAACTTTTGTCTTCGGAGACCATTTTTCTAACCATTTTTTTCTCAAAATTGACCTTAATTGACCTTGTTCCAACACTTCAAGTTAGTCAGGTTCAAGTTAGTCAGGCAAACTTACTTTTTGGAATAAATTTCCTTAATTGTCAATTTGGTTGGTAGCTCTTGGGTGTCTGCAAACATTTCTTTTATGCTTGCCCAAGGTGCCTAGCACTTCTCTTCTCAATCGTTACAACTTTGAGAATTAAATTCTCTCATAAACTAACTAGGATTCTCTTTAAGTGAGAGAGCTTCTTTTGGAGCACTCTAGTTAAATTACTGAAGTGCCTGGTTAGACTACAAATTGGACAAGGCATCCTTCTATGGTTTTGGATTTTCACATAGTAGAGTGCCAATGTCTTAGGCTTTGCATGGATCAAGATTTTTTATCTAGCATGGAGCCTTGGTCTTATGCCTGGGATGGATTGATGTTTTTGTGTCTAGCATATAACCGAGATCTTTATGCCTCAGGTGAACTGAGGTCTTTATGCTTAAGATGGACTAAGGTCTTTGTGCCTCAGATGGACTGATAAGCTGAGATCTTTGTGCGTTAGATGAATTGAGATCTTTATGCCTTAAGTGAACTAGGGTCTTTGTGTCTAATGTGAACAAAGGTCATTATGCCACAGGTAAATTGAGGTCTTTGCACTTCAAGTGAACAAAGGTCTTTGTGCCTCAGATGAATCGAGGTTTTTGTGCCTTGGATAAACCAAGGTCTTCATGCCTCGAGTGAACCGAAGATTTTGCACCTCAAGTAAACCAAGGTGTTTATTCCTTGGGTGAACTGGGGCCTTCATGCCTCAGATGAACTAGGGTCTTCGCACCTCAGGTGAACTAAGGTCTTTGTGTTTCGAATGAATTGAGGTCTTTGAGATCTTCTAAGCTAACCTATGTAAAATAAACCTTTTTTATAAGATAAATGTGAAATAATTTATTTTAGAGGTAGAATTTCCTAAGGTTGTCGATATGATATGTTCTTAAGAGTACTTCACCATCTAAGTGCCCAATCTTAAAGGCTCCTAGCCCTACAATGTGGATGATCTTGAAAGTGCCCACCCATTTTGGTGATAGTTTTTTGGATTGTCAGTTGATGAGTTCAACTTGGCATAGTACCCAATCACCTGGTTGTAACTCTTTTCTATGCACTCAGGTGTTGTAATACTAAGCCACCCTTTCTTGGTACTTAATAACCCTGGTGCAAGCTTTCTCCCAAACATCTAAGATAAGGTCTTTATTGGCCCTAATGTTTGATATATTTGTTTTAGGATTATAGGTCTTAAGCCACGGTGAGGCGAGACCAACTTTCATGGGGATAATTGCTTCAACCCCATAAGCGAGCTTGAATGGTGACTCGCCAATTGTTGTCCAAGGAGTAGTTTGATATGACCACAAGACGTGTGGCAACTCAACCTAAGCATCCTTTGCTCCCTTCAGGTGCTTCTTTATATTTATGAATAAGATTTGGTTTGTTACCTCAGCTAGGCCATTGGCCTGTGGGTGCACTAGTGAGGTGAACTTTTGCTTAATATGGAGGCTACTACAATAATCTTTAAACCACAAGCTATCAAATTACCTTTCATTGTTTATGACCAATGCCTGAGGTAGTCCAAACATGCAAATTATGCTCTGCCATAGGAATTTCTAGACTTTCCTCTAGATGATAGTGGCAACAAATTCAGCTTTCACCCATTTGGTGAAGTAGTCGATATCAACTATCAAAAACTTTCTTTGCCCTAATGCTATAGGAAATGGGCCTAATATGTCCATCCCTTATTGATCAAAGGTCCAAATTGCTTAAGTCTACTAAAGCTAAACTGTAGGGCTATGGTATACTGAGGTATGTCTTTGGTATTGTTTGCATTTGGAAAAGAATTTAGTGACCTCAGAATTTAGTGGCATTGTTTGCATTGCCTGAGAAGTTTGTGAGATAGAGCTCGTCCTCCACCGTGGCTTTTGTATATCCCTTTGTGCACTTCAAAGAGAGTCTATTTCACCTTACGTAGGCTCAAACACTGAAGCAACAAACTTGAGAATAACCTTTTGTGTAGGATCTCATCTATAAAACAAAACTAAGGACCAGTCTTCTTATCCTTTGAGCTTCTTTTAGGTCATCGGGAATCTAATCAGATTTGAGGTATGAGATGATGGGATTTATTCAGCAAGGTTCTTCCTCAGTCACATTAACTTCTGCTGACTGTGTGTAGCTCAGATGTTGTAAATTTTTCATAAAGATTTTCCTTGATTTTATACTTGAGGAAGTCTAGGCTAGTTGCATCAAAGGATCTACCTCTGTGTTGTGGTTTTGTGGTACTCGGCAAACATCTACCATTCTAATCTCATAATGAGCTTCTAAACTTCAAGCAAGTACTAGGCCAAGGTCTTATCTTTTGCCTCATATTCTCCATTAAGTTGTAAGTAGGCAAGTTAGAAATTGCTGAATACCTTTAACTTCTTGGCTCCTATTGCTATTGCTACATGCAATCCAAGTAGGAGAGCATCATATTCTATAGGATTATTTGATGCTTCAAACTCCAACCAAGTTGAGTATTTGGCCACTCTCCTATCCAAGCTTAAGAAAATTGCACCAATTTTGTAGTCTAACTCAGAGGAAGAACCATCTATCCCAACCTCCCAAGGTTCATTTTCTAGACAAGTAGGATATAAGGTGGTTTCCACTAAGAAGTCCACTAAGGCTTGGACTTTAATAGCTTTTTGAAGTTTGAAAGCCACTTCAAACTGGCTCAGTTTAATATAAGTAATCTCTCTAAGATCTCTGGTTTTTACAAGGTCTGTCGAAGTGGGAGATTGGTGAGTATTACGACTGGATGCGCTTGGAAGTACTGCTAGTACCACAACGTAGGCTAATTTCTCAAATGGGGGATACCTGACCTCTGCCTCTATGAGCACATGGCTCATATAGTAGATAGGATATTACTTTCCACCTCGGTCACTTACTAACACTAAGCTAACGGCTTGATTTGAGATTGCTGCATAGAGGTACTGTGACTCATTTGGCTCGAGTCTCACTTACAAAGGAGGTTCAACAAAGTATCTCTTCAGCTCTTCAAAGACTTGATTGCACTCTTCAGTCCACTTATATTTTGAGCTCTATATTAGTGCTTATAAGAAGGGTGAACACTTCTTGCCCAATTTGGATAGGAAGTGGTTAAGTCTACTAGCCGACCTGTGAATCTTTGTATCTCTTTAATGGAGCTTCATCGGTAACACTGCCTTGAGCTTTTTAGGATTTATCTCTATTCCTCATTCTGAAATGAGGAACTCAAGGAATTTTCCTGAGCCCACCCTAAAGGAACATTTCTCTAGATTTAGTCTTATCTTGAACCTTTGAATTGTGTTGAAGGTTTGTTCAAGGTTATTTAAGTGTTCTCATGCGTAGAGACTCTTCAGAAGTATGTTGTCAACATACACCTCTACATTTATACCAAGTTGATGTTCAAAGACCTTGTTCACCATCCTTTGATATGTTGCCGCTGCATTTTTCAATCCAAAGGACATTGATAGGTGGCAAAAGATTCCTTGGTCCATGATGAAAGTTGACTTCTCTTCATTTTTGGGATGCATCTGAATTTGGTGGTAGCCAGTGTATGTATCAAAAAAACTCAAGAGTTGGTGGCCAAAGATAGAATCGATGAGTTCACCTATCTTCGGTAGAGGATAGTTGTCCTTCAAACAAACTTTATTCCAGTTGGTGTAGTCCACGCACAATCTCCATTTGCCATTGGACTTCTTTACCATCACTATACTAGCCAACCATTTGAGGTAGTGAACTTTACCTCTTTGACAATGGCCTTTTGGTGTTCAGGGGTGAATATCTCTTCTTCTACCTGACTAGTTTATAGTCCTCTACCAATGTGAGTTCATATTGTGCGACCAAAGTGTCTATACCCAGTAAATCTTCAAAAGACCATGCAAAGGTATCTTGATTTTTTCATAAGAGTTCCCTAAGTTTAGTATAGAGGGGCTATAAGGTTTGACCTAAGCTTCAATGTCCTCCCCAAGCTCTTATCAACAACCAAGTTGATAAGCTGTTCCATAGGATTGGCATGCACTTTCTTTGGGTTGATCGCATATCCTTTGACCTCTGCAATCATTAGGCTCTTTCCCTTATGGCTGAGGTCATTCTACTAATAGGCCACTTCACACTTTCTTGCAAGGCTTTGATCTCCCCATCCTTCACTTGTGCCATATTTAGTGGGAAACCTCATAATTAATTAAAAAGTCAAGATTACTACTAGGAGCTTGTTCAATGCTAGATGACCCAGTATCATATTGTAGGCCGAACAAGTTGGAACCACCACAAACTTTAATTTGATTATGACACTCTTTGGATTCTCTCCAACTGTCAAGAGTAGGTTGATTATGCTGATCAAATCTCCCATAAAATTTGTTAATATCCCTACATAGGGCTCCAGCTTTTGCTTGATCTTTATTTAGTCATAGGCTCAAGTAAATAAGATGTTAGCTGAGCTTTCTGTATATATTATGATATGTTGCATGGAGTAACCATCTAGAATCACCAAGAAGATCAAAGAGTCATTGTGAGGTACTAAAATTTCCTGCAGGTCTTTTGTGGATAAGACTATATCACCATATTCAAACTTACGATGTTGTCTTTTGGTTTCCTCCTCCTACCCACCATTAATGGCTAGGCATTTGCTAGCCAACACCAAGACTTCACTTTGCCTCGGTGGGTTTTCTAGGATCATATTTAGATGACCTTTACTCAATGGGTTTTACAACTAAAGGGAAGTATTTCTCCAAGGAGAATCTTGCAAACAAGCTTTCTGAGCTAGTACTTCTTTAGCTCTTTCACCTTAGTGGATGAAATATCTGAGGTGGCCTTCTTTGATGAGCCTATCAATCTTATCTTTGAGATGCCTACACTCCTCAGTATCATGATCATAATCTCTATGGAAGTGGCTAGTGTTGCCTATTCGTACTGGTGGGTTGAGGTTTTCTCAAGAAATCTTGATGCTCAATTCCTATTGATGTTCTCGTCATTTGTTCTTTTCCTTCTTTAGCTTGGGTAGCTTGGCCTCCCAAGTCTCCTTCCTTGGCTTCCTAATACCTTTGGATTCCTTCTTTGCCTATTTCTTCAATTTTGCTAAGGTTTTGGGAGGTTTGCAAGCCATCTCATAAGCTACCTAAGGTCGTAGAAGGATTTTTATGTCAAGATACTACTGAAATGAATTGCTCTATAAATCAAGTATGTTATCAAAGTAGGTGACTGAGTACTTTGAGAGCCCAGAGTACCAAGCCTGAGTGGGACCTTGTAGCATTATTTAGAACACCTTACATATGGTGGAGTCTCATGTGTCTTGGAGGATTATGATGTTCTAGAATGTGCTCATATGGTTGACTAGATTGTTTGAGCCATTATATGCCTCATAGGGTGGCTGGCAAAGCTTTGACTGCACTTGAGAATAAGCAAATTTTGGAATAAGGGGTGTATCATATCTCATCAAGTTTGGATGAATTAGTACACCAAACATCTCTCGAGCATTTTGGGATGAGTTCTCTACGTGAGCACCCTTAATGGCCTTGGACAAGGTTTGGCTCACATAAGTGTAGTACGTAGCCTTGTTGGCTAGATCATAAGTGGAGTTGTATCCCTCATCACACCTTGAAGTTTTTGATACCAAAGTGAGATTCCTATCGAGGGGTTTTGATGAATTTAATGATGATAGATGTTGGGGTGCAATTGACTCATGACCTATAGATGTGGCTCATTTTGTTGGTTTGGAGCAACACTTTGAGTTTGCTTCTGAGTTGGAATTTGAGATTAAGCTTGAAAATTTTGCATCATCTGAGTCTAAGTTTGTAATTGTTGAATCTGCACATTTTGCATAACTTGCTCTTGGGCTTCCAACAACTGTGTTATTTGCTGAGCCAAAGCTGTCAATGTTTGAAACTCTTGCTAACTCACCAAGTTGAAGGGAGCTATCAGTATCTTGTGGATAATTTGTAAAAAAATTCCCCAAGGTTCTTATTGTGGAGGAGGCCAAGCAACCGAGTTGACTCAGTGAGTAGGTCCCCCTACCTCGTTGGAGAAATTATATGATTTCACAAGTGTGGGAGCAACTTGCCCCCTAGACTGATTCCTGGATATCAATGCCCTCATCATCAAAGGAATAGCCGGAGAGCCTTTGGATACATAGACAACAAAAATGTTGTGGAGCAACTCTTAATGAAAGCACCACTATTGATGGAGCCTAATTCACCACCAAGTTCAATCTGGAAGGCTCCTTGAGATTTGATTCGCTAAGCTACCTCTCCATTGACCTACATCAAAAGAAGTCTATGAAGAATTGCCAAGAACTCTCTAGCGATGGTCTCTCCGATGCCTAAGTTAGTCGAGCTCCTAATAATAAATGTAATAGAAGGATTTAAGTATTAGTCCTTATCTCTCTAGTGGTTCTGCTATTTATAGAGTAATCAAAGATTCAATGCATCAAGGTCTCATGATTTTAAATAACCACTCCGATGGATTTTTTGTAATGACATGTTGCGGAAAATATCGATGTCCACCACAATTCATAATATAGAGGAAGAACAGAAAAGAGGAAAAGATAGCACACAAGAGATATATGTGGGAAGACGATCCAGAGAATATTGTATTAATGAGGAAGAGAAAAGAGAAGATTACAACGACGGAGACGAAACTCCAATATCACCAACTCTCCCTCTCTTTTTCTATCTCTTTCGAGACCCTTACATCAATGGTGTATTTATAGATGTGGCCTAATGATGTTTGAGTCAAAATAGAAGACTGACTCAAATAAGACTTCTACTAATTTAAGACTTCTAGAAGATAAATCTAGATAAGGATTAGGCCCATTAATATAATTAAGACTATCCGGAAAATCCGGATTCGAGACACCATAAAGCTAACAATCTCCACCTTGGCTCGAATCATCTTATTCTCTGAATTTGAATCTTCAATAGATGTCTTTACCATTACCTCCTGGGATAGGATCAACGACCTTGAATATTGATCAAGTCCAAACAGAGGTTGAACTTATCAATCGGAATCACCTTCTTCAACATATCTGCAGGATTTCTTGAAGTATGAATCTTTTGTAAAGAAATCTCGCCGTCTTCAATAATATCCCGAATAAAATGAAATCGGACATCTATATGCTTTGATCTGGCATGATACATTTGGTTCTTCGCAAGGTGTATGGCGCTCTGACTGTCGCAAAAAATAGGAAGAACATGTTGAGAAAAACCAATTTCACTTGCCAAACCTTTTAGCCATAGGGCTTCTTTGACGGCTTCTGTAGCTGCCATATACTCAGACTCTGTTGTAGATAATGCTACAGTTGACTGTAAGGTACACCTCCAACTAATAGGTCCTCCACAAAGAGTGAAAAGATAACCAGTGAGGGATCGGCGTCGATCAAGGTCTCCAGCATAGTCTGAATCGACATAGCCAATAATTTTGGCCTCTTGTACTATATTCCTGTCGAAACATAAACCAATATTAAGAGTACCTTTAATATATCTTAATAGCCATTTCATGGCCTGCCAATGCTCTTTTCCTGGATTTGCCATGTAACGACTAACAACGCTGACTGCTTGTGCAATATCAGGTCTTGTGCATACCATAGCATACATTAGACTTCCAACAGCACTTGAAAATGGGATGTTCTCCATGTATGCATGCTCTTCATCTGTAGAAGGACATTGTTGAGCTGAAAGCTTGAAGTGAGATGCCAAAGGAGTACTGACGGATTTTGAATTCTGCATGTGAAAACGAGAAATAATCTTCTCGAGATATTTGCTCTGTTTAAGCCATAATTTTCCATGCTTTCGATCTCGATCAATCTCCATACCGAGAATCTTCCTTGCAGCACCTAAATCTTTCATCTCAAATTCCTTTTTCATTTTAAACTTTAAATCATTCAGTAGAGATATGTCTTGAGTAGCGATAAGCATATCATCAACATAAAGAAGCAATATAATAAATGAGTTATTGGCATGCATCTTAAAATAAACACAGCAATCATGTTTGCAGTGGATGAAATCTTGACCCAGCATAAAACTGTCAAACCTTTTATACCATTGCCTTGGAGACTGTTTCAAACCATAAAGTGATTTGTTCAACTTGCAAACAAAATTTTCTTTGCCTTCTTGGATGAACCCTTCAGGCTGTTGCATAAAAATTTGTTCTTCTAATTCTCCATGCAGAAAGGCAGTTTTGACATCAAACTGTTCTAACTCAAGATTATGAAAAGCAACTAAAGCAAGTAGAAAACGAATAGATGTGTGTTTAACCACAGGAGAGAAAATTTCATTAAAGTCAATACCCTCCTTTTGTGAATACCCTTTTGCAACTAAACGGGCCTTGAATTTAACACCATCTATCTCAGAGAAATCCTCTTTCTTTCGAAATACCCACTTGCAACCAATTGCTCTTTTACCTTTTGGTAATTTCATCAGATCCCAAGTATGGTTCTTTTGAAGAGAATCCATCTCTTCATTCATAGCAACTTGCCACTGAGAAGAATTCTTATCCTGCACTGCTTCTTTATAGGAGGAAGGATCACCATTGTCAGTAACTAAAGCAAAAGCTACCATATCTTCAAAACCATACCTTTCAGGTGGCTTTATTTTTCTTTGAGATCTTCGAAGTGGAGTCTTTTCAGAAATTTGATTCTTAAGATTTTCTTGAGAGTTGGGCATACCCTGAATATCTTCTTCTGAAGGAATTACATGCTCCACCTCCACTTGCATTATATCATTGGGATTTTTCTTGAGAGATTTTAGCATACCACTTTCATCAAATACTATGTCTCTCTCAATAATTACATTTGAAATAGTAGGATCCCACAAACGATAGCCTTTGACGCCTTTGGCATAACCCAGGAAAATACACTTTTTGGAACGTGCATCTAACTTATCCTTGACAACATGCACATAAGCAGAGCAACCAAAAATCTTTAAAGAAGAATAATTTGCAGGTTGACCAGTCCATACCTCTTCAGGAGTCTTGCAATTAATGGCTGTTTGAGGAGAGCGATTCACAATGAAGCGTGCTGTATTGACTGCTTCTGCCCAAAAATCTTTATCAAGATTAGCTGTACTGAGCATACTACGTGCTTTCTCCAACAAGGTTCTGTTCATCCTTTCAGCCACACCGTTTTGTTGAGGTTTTCCTGGGATGGTAAAGTGACGCTTGATGCCTTCATCTTCACAGAATTTGAGAAACTCTGTTGATTTGTACTCTCCGCCATTATCACTTCTGAGATATTTGATTTTTCTGCCAGTCCTTTTTTCAACTGAAGTTTTCCACCGTTTGAAAACAGAAAACACCTCGGCTTTGTGATGCAAAAAATAAATCCACACTTTTCTGGAAAAATCATCAATAAAACTGACAAAATAACGAGCACCAGATTTTGATGGAATAGGAGAGCACCACACATCAGAATGAATATAATCAATTAAGCCTTTAGTGCAATGAATACCAGTGTTAAACTTTACCTTGGACTGTTTACCATAGAGACAATGCTCGCAGAAATCCAATTTGCATGAGTTGAGACCCTTCAGTAATTTTCTTTTGTTGAGCTCATTTAAACCTTGCTCACTCATATGACCGAGACGCATATGCCATAATTGAGTCATATCAGAAGAAGAAGAAGACTGAGAAATTGCTGCTCCACCTGCAACGGTTTTTCCTACTAACTCATATAAATTTTCATGCTTTAGGCCCTTCATTACTATCAATGAGCTTTTAGCAACCTTAAGAACTCCACCTTCAGCAGAATACTTATAACCAGCAGAATCCATAGCACCAAAGAGATCAAATTCTTTTTCAAATCAGGAACATGTCTAACATCAGTAAGAGTTCTAATAATATTATAAAACATCTTAATTTTGATTGTTCCAATTCCAACAGTTTTGCATGGATTATTATTACCCATCAAAACTAAACCACCATCATAAGGCGTGTAGTTTTCAAACCAATCCTTATTAGGACACATGTGATAAGAACAACCAGAATCAAGAATCCAAATATCATTGTAACGATCAAAATTAGAACTAATAGAGAGAACGTTACCCAAATTATCATCAGAACTCTCTTCAACAACTGAAACTTGTTCTTTGGCTTGCTCTTTAGATTGAGATTCTCTTTCTTTTTTTGCTTTGAGCTTCCAACAATCTTTAATTGCATGTCCCATCTTCTTACAATATCTGCAGTTTATTTCTTTGGATTTGGATCTAGAACGACCTGTTCTTGATCTTTCTTTGGTACGACCTCTGACAATTAATGCTTCTGAGTGTGACACATCCCCTCAATCTTTTTCAAATATTCATTAGATAGAAGGGCAGCAGAAATATCGTCAAATTTCAAATCCTTTCCATACATGAGAGTAGTTTTAAGATTCTCAAGAGAAGGAGGTAAGGACGATAATAAAATAATTGCTTTGTCTTCATCTTCAATTTTAACATCAATGCTTAACAATTGAGAGACAAGTTTATTGAAAGCATTAAGATGATTAACTATATTCGTACCTTCTGTCATTTGAAAATTGAAAAGCTTCTGCTTTAAATAAACTCGATTTGAGATAGACTTACTCATATACTATTTCTCCAGCTTTTTCCATAACTCTGAAGGTGATGTTTCATCAAGAAACGGATAGAGTACCTCATCGGTAAGACTGAGGATGATTGTGCTATGTGCGTTGGCCTTTTGGTTTTCCCAAACACTTTCGATGACATCTTCAGGCTTGACGTCCTCCAATGTGTGTCTCAACCCTTGTTGAGTAAGAATTGCACGAACTCTTGCTTGCCAAATAGGAAATCCTTGCTTTCCATTGAATTTCTCTATATCGAACTTCGTAGTAGACATATTGAACCAAGCTCTGCTGCCACTTGTTGCGGAAAATATCGATGTCCACCACAATCCACAATATAGAGGAAGAACAGAAAAGAGGAAAAGATAGCACACAAGAGATATATGTGGGAAGACGATCCAGAGAATATTGTATTAATGACGAAGTGAAAAGAGAAGATTACAACGACGGAGACAAAACTCCAATATCACCAACTCTCCCTCTCTTTTTCTATCTCTTTCGAGACCCTTACATCAATGGTGTATTTATAGATGTGGCCTAATGATGTTTGAGTCAAAATAGAAGACTGACTCAAATAAGACTTCTACTAATTTAAGACTTCTAGAAGATAAATCTAGATAAGGATTAGGCCCATTAATATAATTAAGACTATCCGGAAAATCCGGATTCGAGACACCATAAAGCTAACAAGGTATCACTCCTAGATTTTTTGGGATTGACTTCATGAATTTAGTCTCAAAATTATTCGATATTGGCTATGATTCAGCTGAGACATCTGGGGTCAATTATGGTTCAACATAAATCCCTTATAGTGTTGTAGACCAAAGATGAGTTCATCACTAGACGAGGACACCGAGCTCTTCTAGGCTCGGTACCAATTTGAGTGTTTCCCACATTGGATGCATTGGTCCGTAACCTGATCTCTAGGCTCTACTCTCATTGACTTTGGATTCGAAGAGTTTATTTTTGGCCCATGGGTTCATGGGTCGGACCTTGGTCACCTCGACAGATGGCTTTGGACTTGGTTCACACCTAATCTAGATTTTCCAAATTAGTCCTTGTGATATGGTGTACCATCAAGATTCATTTTTGAAATTGTATTTATGCTTATAATTTTTCCTTTTGTGTTATTTGATATGTCTTGATCATAAATATACAAACCGAGCTAAAGGTGTCTACATGTTTCATGTTCAATGTAAGAATATCATAGTAATGGTGGTTTGAATGTCAGAAGAAATCGTCCTTTTTTATGCATGGCTATATTTTGCTGATATTGATCATGAAGTAGAAAATCACATGGCAATCATTCCAAATTTGGAAAAAAAATATTACTTGATTTTTAAGTGCCATTTTAGATCATAATCCTTATTATAACTTTTCGTTCATTAGCATTAATAAAAACTTATATTCTTATATTATTCTATTAAGATCAAATATTCAAATTGATCAATGAATATATAATATGTCATCAATATTCCAAATTATTAGTATGTAGACAAAAGGAGACAATCTATTGGAACTATACGATCGTAGTATTGTCATTCATAAATCAAATGATAATACTTATCATATTCAACCATATTTAGATTGTTATGATCCAATGACATATCCTTTATTACTTACACTTGTCGAAAGTGGATGACATGAAAACCTATTGTGTGTAAAAGGTAATAGCAATTTTCAACCTTTTTTAAGACTAAGAATGATATTACTATAATTGGTGTTTCACCTTCAGAACTTATCAAAAAAGAAATATTATGTAGTAAAAAAAAAGATAACAAGAAAAAATAATATTTAGTTGTGAATACAATTCTTTCGAAATACAAACTCATCAAAATGAAAAGTTAATTCTTTATATTGCTGGTAAACTATTTCAATAATATTTTATTAAAATGTACATTAAAATCAATGCATCCAAATTAAATTATATTAATCAAAAATAGAAAAAACTAAGAAGAAAATTATATCAAGGCATTATTGGTGGTATTACTTTTGGAGAAATTAGAGTTCAAAATATTGGAAAATGAATCATTTTACTTGCAACATTTGTTGGTGGTATTCGTAATATGCATAAAAGATATTTAGATGACATTGCTATTGTTCAAAAATTTAGTTAACTGAATTTATTTTTAATAGTAACTTGTAACCCCGATTGGATAGAAATTACCAAAAATCTAAGAGACAGAGAACTACTACAAAATAGACCAAATTTATTATCACAATTTTTTCGTTCAATACTTGAGAATTTAAGAGATCAGTTGTTTAAGAAGAACATATTTGGTAAAATTATAGCACATTTCTATATTGTTGAGTTTCAAAAAAGAGGTCTACCACATGCATATATGTTGCTTAAAATAAAAATGGAAGATAAAATAGTTAACATTGTTATGTATGACAATTATGTTTTTGCTGAAATTTCTAACCCATTAGAACACCCAATTCTATAATATATGATCCATGGACCTTACAATATTTAAATAAAAAATATTTTATTACTAAAAGAATATATAAACATAAATATCCTCACACATTTTCTAGTTTATAGATGTTGACATAGCAGAATGCAAATATATGCAAGAAAACACTTATTTGATAATTATTATATTGTTTTGTATAATCCATACTTACTTATGAGCTATAAATATCATATAAATATAAAAATATATTTATCCAATAAATTAATCAAATATTTACATAAATATATCTATAGAGGACACAATCGTATTACATTTACAATTAATACAAAAGAGTACTCAATGCAAATAGTTGATAGAATAAAGCATTATAAAGATGCAAGATGGATATTACCGCTAGAAGGTGCTTGGCAAATTTTTTGTTTTAATTTATTTCAAACATTTTCACTCATGCTAAATCTGCATTTGTCTTTACCTAAAATGCAAACTATCAACTTTCATGAAAATAAAAAATTTAATGAATATTATTCAAAATGAAAATATTGTATGTAGTATAAGTAAACAAAGTTCCACTGAATTATTTTAAAAAGCATCATTAATTATTTGGGATTAAGTATCAATAATATGAAAAGAATTATTTAAAATATTAAACACTTTATTGCATGATATCAATAATAATAATCTCCTTTTTTATAGAAATTTAATCATTTTAGGAAGAAATTACTGACGAATACTTATAATACCAAAAGTAACTTGAGAACAAATTATCTTTTTAGCTTTATCAAAATCATACATTTGGTGTTATATTAAAATTTTAAGTTAACTATTAATATGTGAGCAAAATTTTGTTCAAGATTTAGTGATTATTTATTACATTTGAAAAATAGAGATGAATCAATTATAGAACATGATTTAGTTAAAATACCAACTAATTTGTTAATACCATGGGTAAACAATATAAATTTAGCAAAAAGTTTCTTTGTGAATACAATCTTTGATAACTTTAGATATAAAGCCACTAACTTTAACTATATCAATAGTCGAGTAATATTAGCTATAAAAAATGAATATGTTGACAAAATCAATAAATGTTTAATAAAAGTAGCTTATGGGCAAAGAATATGTTTGTTATGATTTTGATACTCCTATTGACTAAATATAAACACAAAATATTGAGAATCTATTACATACAATCACTCCAAATGGATTAGATTTGCATAAGTTAGCACTTACATTGTTATGTTAATGTAAAATTTGGATCTTGCTAATGGACTTTGTAATGAAACTCATTTAATTTGATGCGAATTTGCACAAAATATTATATACTTTTGGATAAGGAAATTTTCCTATCATGTATTCTTCTCAATTTAACAATATCATATAATTGTCCATATGCTTTTCAACAAAAAAAATTTCAATACACTTATGTTTCTCGATGATAATAAATAAATTTCAAGGTCAAAACTAGATTCAATTGGCCTTTATTTGTTTGAATTATTATTTTCACATGTTAGTTATATGTTGTCTTATCAAGAGTAAAAATGAAGAAAAATATGAAACATTTAACAAATTTTGAATTCACAAATAATAAAATATTTGTATATACTAGAAAGGTTATTTTCAAAGAATTTTTATTATAAACATAACCATAATACATATATCGAGCTACTTTTATTTTTTTAATAAAATTTATACAAATAATTAGATTTGTTTTTTTCTCTTCACTCTATGCTAAACGCAAATAAATATATTGAATACCTCTATTCTATAGTTAGATATGTACATAATTCCTTTTAGCATAATATACTTTGATTTTGTTATCTTACTATGAATACAGTTTCCTCGCTAATAATAATTTCTGCTAAATAGATGGCTAACGAAAGTTGGATATGATTAAAACCTTATGAGTTTTCAAACATCAATGGAAATTTGATGTTCATTTAACACAAAAATAAACTATTAAAGAATTTAAAAGTGGCAGTAGATATGGACTTATATTATAAACGATAATTATGGACATGAGGTATTTACAAACAAAAATATTATCAACTTACTCCATGTAAATTAATATATTAAAAAATAAAACTAACAACTTTTTTCAGGGGTTTCACCATTGATTTTGTTGCTTTCAATGAGCATATTGATTGTTATGAAAGTCTACTGCTAATTGCCACAAGTATCAGACTTCATAATAGAATTGTTCAAGTTGTAATACTTGGTTATTGGAAAGGTATCAATATATATGAGCTTTGTGCTGAAAGTAATTTAAGCATCACAAAAATTCAATAACACATTACACGACAAAGTTATAATTTGACCATACTAAACAAACTGAGGACTTCTTATCAAAATTGATTATAATTTGGGAAGTAACTACTTCTTCAAATATTTCAATAGTGGACATAAAGAAAATCATATAATTCTAATACTAACCGTTGTCATTTTTTCAAATTTTTTAGTGATGATTATTATAAGCAAACTTATAAAAATATGAGTTTTTAGCAAACAACCACCTACCTTATTGCGACTTTGTGAAAAATCATCTACCTTATCACTATTAATAAAAAGCCACTCCCTTTAAACTATAAATTTACATAAAATCATCTCAATTAAAATATTTAAAAAATATTTTAATTGAGATGATTTTATGTAAATTTATAGTTTAAAGGGAGTGGCTTTTTATTAAT
>RXID01011034.1:60725-156989 GCA_005019695.1 Trichopus zeylanicus subsp. travancoricus
TATTAATTTAATAGTTATTTATATTAAAATCGAATGAGAATAATTTAGACTTTTACATTAATTGGTAAAATTGAATTAGAACATGATTTTTTTAATATTTTAATTGATGCGATTTTTTGCAAATTTATAATATAAGATGAGTAGTTTTTTGCTAATAGTAATAAGTTAAGTGATTTTTCGTAAATTTACAATAAAGCATGTGATTATTTACTTAAAAACTCTAAAAATAATTGCTATGAAAAGGATCTCAATTGAACATACCATCCGATAATTCATTCTTTAAGATTCAATGTAAGAAAAAAAAATCTATGTAAAACATAATAATATCTATAATACTTATTTATTTTAACATGAAATATGTCTTTACCATGGAAAATCTATTAAGTTAAACTTTGTGGGACTCAACTACTCATGTATATGGCCCTAAAATAGAAAAACTAAGTAATAGTAATCCCATCATGTTGGCAACATCTGTTATTGTTAAATAATTTCAAGGTAATTTTTTTCACATTATTACCATAAGTGATAGATTTTTATGCATTTTAAAACTATTTATTCATTTTCCTAATGTTAGGTTTATTGTATATATTGTCTATTGCTTCAACTACAATCAAAATAAACTTGGATTTTACTAAAGCTAGCGAGATGAACTTACAGTAAAACTTACTTTTTTCTCTATAATATAATTATCAACTTACAAACAAAAATTTTTTCTTGTTCCCTCAACTATTTCATATTCTTATTTAGGTTCAAAAATTGTATAGACAACAAAAGGTTTTCATAGGAGTAGTTTGACAAAAGTTTCTTCAACAATCTGGTCGATGGTTATGGAGTAGAAAAGATCGTACTTACATCCTTAACAAAGCAAGTGAAAAAAATGTGATAAATTTGAATTCAATTACATTACATTTTTAATGACTATAAGTTATTAAACAAATAGAATATTTTCTCTTTTATAGCCAACATACTTTCAAACAGAAGCATATATAGCAAAAAGATGGTTTTAAAAAAGGACTCTAGTATTCTGGATGTGAATTTTATAACAAAATATTAACAATGACTGATGACGAAAAGTATTATTGTTTTGCTTGCCATATAGTTGGAGTTCAAATTAAATATAGGTAATGACTAATAAAATTGATCAAATTAAATATCTTTCCTATACTAACTTTTTTTAAAAGTATTTCTCTCTTTTTTATTGATATACTATCCACACAGAAATTGCAGACCATATAAAAATCATCTTGACAACATCATTTGATTATAAAGTGGAATTTTTTTAAAAAAAATTGTATTTGAGTTACAAAAATTGCAACAACAAATTACACCATTTAAAAATCATTTTATTTCTTTGGGAAAAACTATTTATTGTACTAACATCTTAATTATATAATTGCAAAAATTCGATGACTAGTTACTACAAGAAGAGATTGAAAAAGCCTTAGGAAATACACATCAATTTTTGGTTCATGTAGACTTGAAAATGATTGTAATCTAATAAATATCTTCTCACAAATCACCTAGTTTTCTCTACTAAATTCAATGAGAATGGTCTAATAGTAACAACTAACATAATAAATTATACCTTACTTTTTTCTAATATAAACAAAGCTTCTATTATACATGTATATGTACACACATATACATATGTTGAACATATTTTTCTGACATAATAAATTTACGATATTATTATTATTAAATAATCAAGCACCACACATGAAATTTACATATTGTAAAGAGAAAAATAAATTCAATTGTTTATGCATGTAAAATACATATTTCCCATGTGTCCTTCGACCATAAACTAAAGTTTCTCATGTTTGTGATACATTTGTGTAAAAAAAAACTAAAAATAACCTCTCTTAAATAAATACATACAATACTTATATATACTTGTCATGAAAAAAAAAGACAAAAAAGAAACAAAATTATTCATTTCTACATGCAAAACACGTATCACCCACGTGTCCTTTGACCGTAAAATAAAGTTTCTCGCATTTTTGATGCAACAACAAAAAAAAAACTAAAAATAAATTCTATTAAATGAACACGCATAACACTTAATATCTACATGTCATGGAAAGAGAAGGACAAAAAAGAAACAAAATTATTCATTTTTACATGTAAAACACATATCACTTATGTGTCTTTCAAGACTTAAGTTAAATCATTTAAAATTTTCTAAATAGTTATATAAAAATCAACCAACCAGAACAATTTCAGGTAACATATATAGATATATATTGTATTTTTCTTTATTATTATCTATATGTCTAGAACATTTTAAAGGATATTTAGCTAATCTGAAAGTTACATCTGTTGCTCATATTTCTCGCTTTGAAGTCATCTCAAATTACAAGCACAAAGACTCCTTTCAATGTTAGATCAACAACTAGAAAATATTGAACCATTGTTCCCTACATAGTTAAAATTTTACAATATATTAAGTGTCAGTCATTATTGTCTACCTAGTTTTAACTTTTTTCATATGAAAATTGTCGAAAAGAAAAGTAGGGCCAAACAACGACTATAGTTTCATTGATTATTTCATAATAGAAGAAAAAACTATCAAGTACATGATCATAATCAAAAGAGTACTAGTTTCCTGTCAAAATATAGCATAATTGAACTTATATTTTTCAATAAAGGTTTCTTTCTATATGTTGAGCTCTAAAATTATATCTCTTCATTCTTGTCCTTTCTAATGGAATATTACTTTGTTTCTTAGTGACCTATTTTCTTACTGCAAATGACAATCCTCCAAAGAGATCCATTACTCCTATTTGATTTGTAAAATGCATGCTAATTTATCAAAATATAATCTTGAATTACTTTATTAAAAAAACCATCAAACATATATTTTCAATGATAAAACCATCTATTTCTTTTTCATAAAATTTTACATGCATATTTGTATTTTTTTATTTATTAATTTTTTTGCTAGTCATCAATCCTCACCAAGCAGGCTTGACAATGCCTGCTAGTACTTATAAGTCAAAAACCTTTTTAAAAAAAATCCTAGTCTTCTATAAATTTTAATCCAATTATTATTGAGTTAAAAAATTTAGAGTCCTAAATATGAGATATTTAAAGATAATGTTGTTAGCAAATATGACAATTTAAAAGGGGGATAATTAGGTTTAATATGAATAATAATAACTTTTTACAATCAAAATCAATTCACAATCAAAATACAAAGTCACAAGTCCACAATAAGAAATTAAATCATGAATGCAATAAAGTAAATAGATAAAGAGAAGAATGCATCATAATTTTTATGTGATTCGATAACTAACTGTGTCTACTCTACGATCCTTATCTCAATCTTAAGGGCTTGGACTCTCCATTAAAGTCATTGCTTCTTGAGATGAAGCCAAATCTTTATACCAAAAACCAAATTGATGTGTCGCTTCCTTCAGGTGACGCCACATTCGCACGACTCTTACTCCAATAGGCAAGAATCAACTCCTACTCCAGACATTTAATCTTTTAAGTACTCCAAACACCGTTGGAGTGATTTATAAATGAAAAAGATAAAATAAAGTACAAAATACCTCTCTACGATAGCCTCTCAAGATGAGTACAATAGTAAGAATATATGAAAGTTGAAAATCAAAGTTTAAAGTAGATTTTGGAGGTTAGAGGCTTGAGAAAGATTGTTTCTTTCTCTTATAAATAATCAGAGATGTAAAAGTTCTGTACTAAACAAATTTCAAGCCCTTATATGCTCATTGATAAAAGAACTAGTCATTACATGCTAAGTTTTATCATGTTTGGACGTTCGACATTATAGAATTCGAACATCCAAACCTCCCAATGATCAAAAAATAAACTAGGCATTATAAAAGATGTCATAGGTTCGGATGCTCGATCAAAAGGTTCGGATGCTTGATCACAAGGTTCGGATGAATTGTACAGTTTCGGATGTCCAACCAAATTTTCGAAAGACTGAATCCTAAGTATGAATTTTCTTAGAAGTGACAGCTTCCAAACCTTAAGTTCGGGCATTCGAATCTATTAGCATTTCATAGAGTTATTTTTGTGATATTTGGACATTTAAACCATAAAATTCAGATATTTGAAGTTAATAGAAAAACCTCAGTCTTTGTTGTAACTTCAGTTTTTATACTTGACATTATCTCAAGCTAACATTGGATTAAAAAATGAATCGGTGAAGATATTTCAAGATAGGTTGAGTGTTAGCCAACGCTTTAGGTCATGAATTTAAATAACAAATATTCGACTTAAAAATAATAAAAAAAAGTTAATCATATTGAGTCTCCTTTTGAGCCTTCTCATGTCCAATCTTTATTCTTTTAAGATTTATCTATTAATCTGCATTCTGTTTTTATTTTTAATATTATCTTTATATCTATTAATAATTGAGACTTCAGAATGAATTTGATATTCATTTAGAGCTCAACTTGTTTAAAAATTATACATATTTAAAAAATCATTAAATATATAATTTAATCATTATTAAACTACAAAGATGTTGCGGGTTACAAGACATTTGCCAGAAAACAAATGTAAAAATCGAAATAGTGGAAAGTGGCAACGAGTGAACAACAAACGCAGTGCAGCGCATATGCGTTGCTTAGCATGGGAGCCTTTGTGCGTCTTTGACATCTAAATCCCTGTAGAACCATAAAATTTTATGAACAGCATTCTAGATTTTCCATACCCATTGAAAAAGTTTCTTAATTATTTTTCACTAACAGAGTAATTTTAAAAAATCAAAGAATTACTATAGAAGCTAGTTATCCACTGGACCTCTCAATTTTCATTTTCATATTCATTGGACTAATTTTTTTTATAAATTTTACAAAAAAAAATATAAATACGATATTTTTATTATTAATTAAAAATAATTAAAATTATAATTTTATTGCTTAAAATAAATATGTCTAGGTTTATTAAATACGTTTTTCTGTGTGTATACAATTTACAATGTTTTGTAAGTGCGCTTATACGTAATTACAAATTACAAACTTAACATGGGTCTTGCTGCAAATTCTCGATTTTGTAGGATATAAAACCTGAAAATCTCATGAGTGATTCCCCGTGAAGGGGCGTCTCATCGTCCTAGTCATCGTCGTAGAAGCAAAAGCGGCGAAGAAGAAGGAGGGGGAGGAGGAGAATAATGGCGATGAATCCGCAGCTGTTGGCGAATGGTATGCCGGTGCCCTTCGTCAACGAAGTCTTCATCCTCGCCCGCGATGGCGTTGAGTTCCAGATCGACAAGATCGCCGGGTCCCCTCTCCTCTCTTTCTCTCTTTCTCTCTTTCTCTTTTCGTCCAAGGGGAAGATTCAATGAGGGATGTGTTGAATTCAATCTTTTTCTACAGATTATTTTCGATTTCTTTGGAAATTGATGATTTCAAGGCCTCGAATTTGGGGATTTTGTTTTGTTTTGAATTTTTTTTTTTTTTTTGATATCGTGGTTAAAGTTACTGCCTTTGATGAGATTTCTTTTCCTTTTAACTTTTTTAAATATTATAGCATTCTGTGCAATGGCTAAATTTGAAGTTATGCATGGCAGAGTTCATGGTGGGGAAGTTAAAGCAAAGGGAACTATCTACTTGTCAAATGTCCGAATGGTGTTTGCTGCGGATAAGCCTGTGGGGAGCTTTGTGGCTTTCGATTTGCCTTTGGTATTTTTTGCCTAAAAATCTTGTCTTGAATTTTGGAAAGTTTGTTTATTCTATCTGATAAATTTTCTCTTTTGTTTGTTGTTCTGAAACCTTTGCTCTGTTTAATGGTTTAGAGTTTGCGATCAGCTAAGAGGGGATGTGCTAATGTATATGTATGTCAATTTAGGCAAGGGAATTATGTTAATTTTATTTTTTTATTAGCATGATTGAAAAGAAAAACTTTGATATGTAGGATATAAGCAATTTTGTTTTTTATGGAGATCCATATGTAAAACCTAGACACTTAGATCTGAATTTGTTAGAGGAAACTTGTTTAAATTTGAGCATTTAGATTCTTGATGGTTCTGTATGTCAAAGGAAACAGATTTTATAGATAAGTTTTCATGTCTTGTTTAACCAGCTCTATATTGGGAAATATAGAAAAAAAAGGTGCGAGATTGAGTTCCTGCAAACATTTAGTTGGTAGACAAGGATTGTGAACTTTATGTTGCAGACATCTGTTAGCATACTTTTCTCAAT
Organism: Trichopus zeylanicus subsp. travancoricus; assembly: GCA_005019695.1. NCBI lineage: Eukaryota > Viridiplantae > Streptophyta > Magnoliopsida > Dioscoreales > Dioscoreaceae > Trichopus > Trichopus zeylanicus. Next base: position 66,899 of record RXID01011034.1, read on the forward strand.
TGTAGAAGAAATTTGTTAATGTTCTGGTGTATTGGGAGAGAATAGGCAAGAGTTTTCTATGGAGATAGTATGCTTCCTAGGAGTTTGTATAGAGGAGAGCTCATTCAAAATTTCACAAGAAAAGATCTCTTCTTTTATCAGCCAGGTGGTCATCCAATTGATGTGAAAACTGTTTCGTTCATTAGGCATGATGTTTGTTTCATTGCGTACTATCCTGTTTCCAAGAATCAAAGTGCATTAGCTTCCCATAGATGTTCCTTTCTATATATTCCAAATTGTAATTGTCTCTAGCTATTCTGCAGCTTTATGTTCATCATGAAAAGTTCAACCAGCCAATTTTCTTCTGCAACAACATCTCTGGCCAAGTGGAGCATGTAAGAATCAAAGGCACACTCAGAATACAAGGTTTCATACCTGTGACATTTGATCTCATTTTGATAAGCATTGACAGGTTGTTCCAGATGATCAGCACAGAGCTCTCTACTCTACACACTCCTTCAAGATCTTGTTTAAGGAAGGTGGTTGCGGTACTTTTGTTCCCCTTTTCTTAAACCTAATCGCATCTGTGAAGAGGTACAACCAGCATGCGGTGCATCCATCTGCTACTGAACCTGTGACTCATGTAGACCCTTTGCAGGCAACCCAGACTCCAGTTGACGAAATGATGCAACATGCGTAAGTTTTCATCATCTAACTACAGTATGTCATAGATCTTGATCTTTCTGAGGGGTTTTTTTTCTTATATAGATGCCCATTAAAATGGCTTGATTTAATACAATCTTTTGACTTTAGATATTCACATACAACACCACCCTTTTGAAATTTCTTCACATATTCATTGTTTTTAGACCAATTAGATTAATGAGAAAGACATTTTTTATCCACTGAAATTAGAGTTCTATAAATGCAGCAAAAAGAGTCTAAAAGTTCATTAATTTGAATGTAAAATCTAAGGTCATGCCAACCCTCCCAGGCTGATGGGGGATTATTAGAAGTAATAAGGTGGTTATCCATAGTTCTTAAAAATAACTAAAAAAACTAGGGGTATATACTATGATAGATTACTTAATTTGGGTTTTCACCTCTCACATTTATTGTAACTGAACTGATTTCCTTACCAAAAAGATATTGATGTTATGGAAACGAACAAAGTAGAAGATTGAAGAGATGACAGATGGACCTACAGTTTCAGTGGTTTACTATTATACTAAAAAAATGATGGTAATTAAATATAAGGAATGGAGCATGAAAAGCTTTTCGAAAGGATTTCTATGAGATCATTTGTAATTATGCCTGCTTTGAGGAGCTTACGTGCAATCTCTTTTTTAAAAAATTAAATTTGGATTATCTGTTGGACAATAAAACTTCTTGTCCTGCAGGTATGTGGATCCAAATGATCCAACACGGATCTTCTTGCAGCAGCCAATGGCGGAGTCACAGCTAAGACGAAGAGCTTACCATTCTCAGCCCCCTGAAAACTCGTACTGATGTGAACAAGTCGTGTTATTACTTCTTTTATGGCACATAAATAAGAAACTCAAATATGCTGTACTGAAAGTGTATGTACCTACACAAAATTTGGTTTGTTGCTAATGTGAAAGGAGAATGTTAGCTTGCATTAATGCAAGCTTTTGATCTGATGTAATGATTATTTGTAAACTCTCAATTTTAATCTCTATTTAGCCTGGGTAGCCCAAGCTGGAGGTTACCTGGCTAAATCAGGGTTAATTGATGTTCATCATAGTTTAGTCTATTGAGGTTATTTCTAAACATAGTTTAGCTTGGGTGAACAGTGTTTAACCCGTGAGTCAAACCCTGGTCAAGTTTTGATGTCAACCATAGGCTAGCTTTGAAGGTGTTGAAGTTTTTATGTAGATGTTTTGGTAGAAGTTTATATCAAGGTTTTAAGTATCGGTTTCGGTTTCGGTACCCAACGAAACCGATACGTTTCAGCCGTTGCAGCCGTTTTGGTTTCAGTTTCGGTCGTTTCGGTTTCGGAAAAAATATTTTTTTAGTTATTAATTGTGTGTTGACAAGAGTTTGACTATATTTTGACTGTACTTTGATTTTAAATGAAAAATACAATAAAATATTGAAAAAATTTTGAAAAAATTTGAAAAATTAGGAAGGAATTTATACATAATTTTATCAGAATATTAAATATTATTTTAGTTAGTTAAAATTAATTTTGATAGTTAATCACTGATATAGTTTATTTTTAATATATATTAGTGTATTAAAAAAATATACAAGAAGTAATATGAATATGATTAAAAATTAAAAATCAACATAAGCAAATTTAACTTTTCATTAAAATGTACTTTACACGTACATAATTTATAAATTATAAGATAATACAACTAATCATCATCATCATCATCATAATCATCATCAGTTAAGTTTGAAACATCTGAGTGTGGAATTACAAATTCAGTACCTGAACGATCCGGACGAGCATTTGTGGGCATAAGAGGCAGAATAACTAACTCTGCACGATCTCGTGGCAGTGGTTTTGAAGTATAACCATATATCAAAGGTCCAAAATGAAAATGATAATCATATTCATTGATAATATATAATAAAAGTAGTTCAATAATTCATGAGAAATAAATATCACACTGTGCGAAGTATTCAAGAAAAATTACGGCAAGACGCTTATTGATAGCATTAAGTAAAGCTTATTGAGAGGCACGATAAATTTGATCATTTACTCTTCCACGATCTTGTAATGTCTGCTCAATTAAAACTTGTCCAAGTATATCATAGGCTGAAGGTGAAATCATTCTACGATAAAAATATAAGTTTTTAGCGAATAATAGATATAATTATTCATCCTACATCTAGTGTAACTTGGTCTGGAACTGTAATATAATCATTCGGATTTGCCATTATTTGTTTCCAAAAAAATATCTTATAATTGTTAGGATTTATGAATATAAAATAGATAATAGAAAATACGTCAGAAGAAAAATATTACAATAAATTATGATAATAAAATAGATAAATTATCAAGCGATAAAATAAACCATATAGATATTAAATTTAAATGTCATAAAATTATAATAAGATATCAATTTAAGACAATAATGGAAATATCATTTCATAGATAGCATAAATCCACGTCTTATAAACACATGTTGTTCCGAGGTGGATCTTGAAGAGATTGGTATTCTTCATCACCATACTCATCAGTATGATGGAGTTGTGATCGATAGTATTGTTCAGCATGCGGATAGTACAAAGTTGTATGATCCTACATTGATTGATGATATCCTGAATTGAAAGAAGACATCTCGCTATGATAACTGTCATAGTAGCTAGAGCTCGCATTGTCTGTTGGATCTTGGACATCTTTTCTACCATATGAAGCATATGGATATTGTGACACATAACCGCCATATAAACTAGAGTCTAAAAACTCATTTGCTCCATACTGTTGAAAAGATGAAGATGAGTCCTCATATTGTGATTGTTGAAAATTGACATCACCAACTGTACCACCATTACTATTATCACTTGTATCAAAAGTATTCTGCATTTTGTCAGCTTCCTCTTCCGATTTTTCATCTAAGAGACGGCAAATAGGTTCTTGTGTTTGAAGATGATTTAAGACAGGTTCTTCTCTTTCTTGAATCCACTCTATCAGAGGATCATCATCTTCGAATATGACAGACAAGTTGATTATCTCATCCTCTAGTGATATTCTCCTCTGTAAGTTTCGGGCTCTTAAACGCATGTTATAATGACAGAAAATAAGTTTCTCCAATTTTTCCATTTTAAGTCTATTTCTCGTCTTCATATGGATCAATCCAAAAGTTGTCTAATTCCTCTTGCATTGTGAACTTGAAATAATTTGATTTAAAATTCTAATTGCTATCTTTGTAAGCTTAGGTGTTGTATGTCGCCCATTAATACTCCACCATCTAGTTGTAATTTATGAGAAAAAATTATTAATAAGTTGATATAAATTTAATTAGAAAATATGTATAATTATTGAATATCAACTATATCAGGAGTATCACCCCTAATAGCTACAATTGTTTATTGTGTGCCGAAGTCCTTGACTTTATTTTGAAATCGTCTGTCTGTTTAATGAACGTACTCAAGTTAATAACTTTTTAATTATGTAAAAAAATAATGATTTAGAATGTACCTCGCGCAATGCCAATATTCTTGTTCTCATATCTGGCTCTATCCTCTCGATTACCTTACGTAGTGTTTCGAGAATTGTATTACTATTGTTGACCTCATCGGCATATTGAAATATTAGATTTGGAAAGTATCATATAAGATGATTAAGTATGAATCAACAATAGTATCATTATAACTTAGTAAAGTGCTATAAAATGACTCTTTACTCAATTACCTGCAGCATGAATATCTTTGGATAATGTTTTGTCCCAACGACGATCAATAATCTTCTCTCATTTACGAAATTCAATTATTCCTATATGTCATCTTATTTGTAATTTTGTTCATTCTATTGTTTCATATAAGAATCTCATCTGCAATGATCATTTGAGTCAACAATTCGAAGTATTTTAACTAATGTATTGAAGATTCCGATTACATTTTCAACTGATTCCCAAAATTGTTCGTTCAATACTTGATTGTAGAATTTTTCAGAATGAATTTTCTCAAACCATTTCAACTTCAAATAATGCTTATCATATTCTTCACTGGTAAATAATCTCTTCAGTTCCTGTCGGTGAGTATACAGGGAATCCAAGGAGATAAATTATATAGCAAACTGAGTAATGTTTGGCCTAATAATCTCACGTCCCCGTGTTTCCTTTCTCATCAATTCAAGACACCAAGCATGGTTATAAATAAATGATGTCAATTTCTAACCTTCCTCAACCACTTTTCTAATATCAGGATCCTTATCCATGTCCTTCAGTATTAAGTCAATAGAGTGTGCTGCACAAGGTGTCCAAAAAAGATATTTTTTTTTTAACATTAACTTTTTTCCAGCATATACCAGTAGAGCTGCATTATCAGTTATGACTTGTATCACTCTTGATTTCCCAATCTCCTCAATGACACTATCAATCAAATGATATAAGAAATTGTCAACTGACTTGAGAAAAATGGTCCCTTCGGGATAATATACTAAAAAATTTATCAAATCTTTACTCTTTTGTGTCTTCCATCCATCACACATCAAAGTACACCCAAATTTATCCGAATATTTGTGGAAGGTCTGGATAAAAGCAGTCATCTCTTTAACTTCAAGATTTAGAAATTTCATAAGCACGTGGTAGAGGAACTCCTGGGCCAACCTCTTGAGCGGCATGTATCATTCCATTATAGTAACTGTCATCTACTAAATAAAATGGAATATGATTATAGAAAAAAAAATTTGGATACTGCCCTACCCAACCACTGTTTTGCCTTTCAAAAACCAGTTGATATTGTTCTCAAATTTATTTGAGTATCATCTCTTGGTTTCAATAGAAATGTGTCAATTGGAGAAATATTTATAGATCTGATGTTAGGAAAATAAAAATCTCCTCTTACTCTTGAAGGGGCAGGTGTGTGTCGCTGTGTACGTCGTTCTCTGAAACTAGTAGTTCGACGATCACGAATTATCTCGGAAGTGCCAACACCACCTTGAGTTTCCTCGTATAATCTTTGACTTTCGCGAATTACTTCCTGAACCTCAGTATCATCATCTTCATTATCAAAAACTTGCCTAGGATCTGAATTATAGTGGTTGATAAGTTCCTGCTCAAAGCGTGATTTTTTGGCCTTATCCTTTCTTCTACTTTCTCTGCCGCTTTGTACTATTGTCCAAAATGTTTGTCTCACTTCATTCAGAACTTTCTCACATGGTCGAATTGAGCCGGCGACTCCTCCCAAATTCTCTTTTAATCTTGTAATTTTAGAACTAAATACACGACCACACTATTTGCAACGAACTTTCCGATTTTCTCCATCCATTAATTCACAGTGTTGTCATGCAATATCGTCATCGCGAGGCGATCGTTGTGTGTTTTGCTTGGGAGCCATATGCAATACAACAGTAGCAGTAACAGAACAAATGCTAATAGAAGAAAATTTACTTATGATTAAGAAAAAAACTCTATTTTCACATAAATTAATTAATGAATAGTCAAAAACTAACTATTTTTCACAGGAATAAATAATTTTATATTTAGGATATAAGGTTTAGGATTTAGGATTTACTAACCTATTTCTTGATTTATTAGCTAATTTTCACGTTAATTTCGACATTCTCAATTTAATACATAATTTTTGCATAAAATATTAATTTAATATAATACATAATACATAATACATAATTTAATACATAATACATAATACATAATCTAATATATAATTTAATATACATAATTTAATACATAGTACATAATTAATAGATAATACATAATTTAATATATAATACATAATTAATAGATTTTTAACAGATTAACTTTCACAACGCTAATGGATAATGTGATAATGAAGAGAAAATTTTCCAATATAGCACTTCTTCAAAATAAGACTATTTCAGGAACCGTAGACAAAAATATTCAAATAGACTAAGCACCATGTTCTAAGCCAATAATAGAAACATGCAGGAAGACAATTTCTTGATTTTGACTTAAATCTCACCATGAAAACCTAATTATTTATAATACATCAATTATCAATATGAAAATTTATTACCTCCTTTTGAAATATGATTGTAGTCTTAAATCTCCCACTCTGCTCGTTCTGCTCGCTGCCAACGGAAGGGGAAACCCTAAAAGTCTAAAATCGAAACTAAATGAGCCGAGTTGTTTCGGCACCGACTAAAACCGAATCGTTTCGGCTGAGATTTAAAACCTTGGTTTATATGTTCTCTTTCTATAATTAATTTGGTAAGAAAAAGAAATATTAAGTAGATTAAGAAGAAATTATAGATTCAAAGTGCAGTGCAAAACACAAAACCATAAAAAATTGATCATATAAAATTCAATGTTACTTCAGATAAAATAATAATAAGCACATCAATAGTTGTTTCATCGAGAATGCAACAATTTTGATATTGTCATTGTGATTCACATTAAGGGTTTGTTTATTTCGTAAAACTTCAAAATCTTAAGAATTTTAATGTTTTGAAATTTCAAAATCCTAAATTTAAAAGTTTTGATAGCATGTTTATTTTGTCAGATATCTAAACGCAAAATTTTAAAATTTTGTGTTTGTTTTGTTAAACTTTTAAATTTCAAAGTTATAAGTTGTGTTTTATTTGACTACAAAGTTCAACACGTAATCTTACGTGCTGAATTCTAAAATCCAATCAATTTTGGAAAATTAATAAATCCTATAGTTACTAAAATTTATAAGTTTCAAAATTTTAAAGCTCTGTATAACAATTACTAGATTTTATAATTCTCAAAAATTGAAAATTTAAGAACTTTAAAATTTCACAAAATAAATAGATAACATTAATAGCTAACAACAAATGACTAAGTTAGAAATACATAAAGATTATGTAATGTTATTTTATATTCTGATTTTTTATTTAAAACCTGAGTTCAGATTGGATAGGGAATTCTTTTTTTTTGGCAATATGCAAACACCCAATCTAGAGCTGAACCATGGGTTTCTTAGGGTGGCTCGTAAGTTCTAATTACCCTATATGAGTTTTGGCTACACTTAATATTTTGTGCCTTTTAAAACTCCTTGGATGCCCCAAAATAGTGAACTCTAGATCTTCTTTCTTCTCCTCCTTGGGCAATCTCTGATCTCAGCCATCTCTGTCTCATCGTTGATTCCCTAAAGATCTCCTCTGTCTGTTGCCTCCACTCACACTCTCCTCCATCTGTGCCTCCTCATCTAGCCTCGTCTTCGTCTTCAGTAAACTTTCTTTTCCTCTCCAACCTGACATCATACTTGTCTCCAACCTCAACCTCCTTTTCATCTTTGTTTGTTCAAGTGATGTCTTCATTTTTGGCATCAACATTTGGTTATCTTAATTTGATTACTTCTATTGAAGATTGGGCATCCTTCGAGGTACTTTTTGAACCTTTTCTAAAAAAATTTTGATAGTTTTTATCATATTTTTCTCAAATTTGTTATTAGATTTATATATATCAATTGATGGGATGTTGGCTTTTTCATGATATATATATATATATATATATATCTATATATATATAAAAGATAATATTAATTTAATTATCTAATGTATGACTAATTTATCACACTTGACACCATAAATGTTACATCTGTCTGATTTTGGGGCGGAGTATGTGAGCTTTTTTCAATCCTTTTCAGTTGGTTCTAATCTGTATAAAAAATAACCATTGTCCATCCGATTGTGACCGAGGGAGGAAGCTCAAACTCTCAAGTTAATATATCATCCTTTGTTAGCCCTTTTCACTCTTAGGGGAGTTAGCCTTTACTATGGAATACCTGAACTAAACTTGTCAAGGAGAAAAAGGGAATCAGAACCCTTTACCTGGATGCCTGGCCCCTGTTATATTATGTTTACTTAGTTGTGTCTCGAATCCAGATTTTCCAAAAAGTCCTAATTAAATTAGAATTCATATTAGAAAGTAATTTGGTGAGTTTAATCTTTCTCTGAATTTGTCTCTTACTAAAATACTTAGATTAGTGAAATTCTTATTTGAGTCAGTCTCCTACTTTGACTCAAACTCAGTTAGGCCACATCTATAAATATCTTATTCATCTAAGAGTTTCAGTACAGTGAAATAGAGAGACATAGATCAAAACTCTCAAAACATCTTATGACTCATAGACTACTTAGTCTCTTATGAGAGTTGGTGATATTGGAGTTTTGCCTCTATCATTGTAATCTCCTCTTCCTTCTCATCAATACAATATCCTCCAGATCGCTTTTACCCGTGAAGTAGGTGGTAGATTAAATCATGTAAATTTCTTGTGTGCTATTTTTTCTTTTTTTCTTTTCTTCTTCTACATTATGAATTATGACGGACATCGATATTTAGTATAATAAACGGATATTAGAGTTTAGTTTAATATGTCCACTACAAAGTTTGTTGTAGAGAAATTCAATGAAAAACAAGGGTTTCCTATTTGACAAGCAAGAGTTTGTGCAACTCTTACTCAACAAGGGTTGAGAAATACATTGAAGGATATCAAGCCTGAAAATATCGCTGAAAGTGTCTAAAAAAATCAAAAGGCTAGTGCATATAGTACAATCATTCTCAGTCTCATCAATAAGGTACTCTATCCATTTCTCAATGAAATATCACCTTCAGCGTTATGAAAAAGTTAGATAAATAAAATATGAGTAAGTGTATCTCAAATTGAGTTTACTTAAAGTAAAAGCTTTTTAATTTTTGAATGAGAGAAGGTATGAATATAGTTGATTATCTTAATACTTTCAATGAACTATTCTCTCAATTATTAAGTATTGATATTAAAATTGAAGATAAAGACAAGATAATTATTTTATTAGCATCTCTACCTCCTTCTCTTGAGAATATGAAGACTACTCTCATGTATGTAAGGATTTGAAATTTGACGATATTTCTGCTGCCCTTTTATCTAATGAATATCTAAAAAAAATTAAAGGGGATTTGTCACACTTAAAAGTGTTGATTGCCAAAGGTTGTACTAGAGAAAGATCAAAAATAGGTCGTTCTAGATCCAAATCCAAAGAAAAAAATTATAGGTATTGTAAGAAGATGGGATATGTAATTAAAGAGTATTGGAATCTCAAAGCAAAAAAAGAGAGAAAATCTTAATCTAAAGAGTAAACCAAAAAATAAGTGTCAATTGCTGAAGGGAGTTTGATGATGATTATGATAATTTTCTCTCTGTTAATTATGATTTTGATCATTACCATGATACTTGGATTCTTGATTCTGGTTGTTCTTACCACATGTGTCCTAATAAGGATTGGTTTGGAGACTACAAGTCTTATGATGGTGGTTAGTTTCGATGAGTAATAACAATCCATACAAAAATGTTAGAATTGGAACAATCAAAATTAAGATGTTTAATAATATTATTAGAACTCTTACTGACGTTAAACATGTCCTAATTTGAAAAAGAATTTGATCTTTTTTGGGTGCTTTGGATTCTGCTAATTATAAGTATTCTGCCAAAAGTGGAGTTCTTAAGATTATTAAAAACTCATTAATAGTAATGAAGGGCCTAAAATATGAAAATTTGTATGAGTTAGTAGGAAAAACTATTGAAGGTGAAGTAGTAATTTCTCAGGTTTCTTCTTATATGACCCACTTATGGCATATGCGTTTCAGTCATATGAGTGAGCAAGGTTTAACTGAGCTCAACAAAAAAAATTTACTGAAAGGCCTCAGCTCATACAAATTAAATTTCTACGAGCATTGTCTTTATGATAAATAGTCCAAGGTAAAGTTTAACATCAGTACTCATTGTACTAAAGGTTTAATTGATTTTATTCATTCTAATGTGTGGTGCTCTCCTATTTCATCAAAATTTGGTGCTTGTTATTCTGTTAGTTTTATTGATGATTTTTTTAGAAAAATGTGAATTATTTTTTGCATCACAAAATTAAAGTATTTTCTATTTTCAAATGGTGGAAAACTTCAGTTGAAAAAAGAACTAACGAAAAAATCAAATACCTCAAAAATAATAATTATGGAGAGTATAAATCAATAGAGTTTTCCAAATTTTGTAAAGATAAAGGCATCGAACGCCATTTTACCGTCTCAGAAAAACCTCAACAAAATAGTATTACTAAAAGAATAAATAGAACTTTGTTGGAGAAAACATATAGTATGCTCAGTGCAACTAATCTTAACAAGAATTTTTGGGTAGAAGCAGTTAATACATCATATTTTATTATAAATTGCTCCCCTTTAATAGCCATTGATTACAAAATTCTTGAAGAAGTATGAACTGGTAAACCTGCAAATTATTCTTCTTTAAAGATTTGTTGTTGCTCTGCTTATGTGCATGTTGTCAAGGATAAGTTAGATGTATATTCCAAAAAGTGTATTTTCTTTGGTTGTGCCAAAAGTGTTGAAGGTTATTATTTATGGGATCCTACTATTTCTAATATAATTATCGAGAGAGATATAGTGTTTGATAAAAGTGCTATGTTAAAATCTCTCAAAAAAGTTTCCAATAATATAATGCAAGTGGATGTGGAGTATGTAGTTTCTTCAAAAGAAGATATTTAGGGTGTTCCAAACTTTTAAGAAAATTCTAAGAATCAAATTAAAATTTCTAAGAAGACTCCACTTCGAAGATCTCAGAGAAACATAAAACCACCCAAAAGATATGATTTTAAAGATATGGTATCTTTTACTTTATTTACTGACAATGGTGATCCTTTTTCCTATAAAGAAGCAATGCAGGATAAAAATTCTTTTCAATGGCAAGCTGCTATGAATGAAGAGATGGATTCCCTTCAAAAGAACCATACTTGAGACTTAGTAAAATTACTAGAAGGTAAAAAAGCAATTGGTTGTAAGTGGGTATTTAGAAAGAAAGAGAATTCCTCTAAGATAGATCGTGCTAAATTTAAGGTCTGTTTAGTCACAAAAAGGAGGGTGTTGACTTTAATAAAATTTTCTCTACTGTAGTTAAACACACAACTATTGATTTTTTACTTGCTTTAGTTGTTTTTTATAATCTTGAGTTAGAAAAACTTAATGTCAAAACTGCCTTTCTATATGGAGAATTAGAAGAGCAAATTTTATACAACAACCTGAAGGGTTCATCCAAGAAGGCAAGAAAATTATGTTTGCAAGGTGAACAAATCACGTTATGGTTTGAAATAATCTCCAAGACAATGGTATAAAAGGTTTGATAGTTGTATATTAGAATAAGATTTTATCTATTGCAAACATGATGTTGTGTTTATTTTAAAATACATGCCAATAATTTATTTATTATCTTACTTTTTTATATTGATGATATGCTTATTACTACTCAAGACATATATTTACTTAATAATCTAAAGTTTAGAATGAAAAAGAAATTTGAGATGAAAAATTTAGGTACTGCAAGGAAGATTCTCAGTATGAAAATTGATCGAGATCGAAAGTATTACAAGTTATGACTCAAATAGAGCAAGTATCTAGAAAAGATTATTTCTCATTTTCGCATGCAGAATTCAAAATCCATTAGTACTCCTTTGACATCCCACTTCAAGTTTTCAGCGCAACTATATCCTTCTACAGATAAAGAGTATGCATACATAGAGAATATTTCATTCTCAAGTGTTGTTAGAAGTCTAATGTATGTTATGGTATGCATAAGACTTGATATTGCACAAGCAGTCAGTATTGTTAGTCATTACATGGTAAATCCAGAAAAAGAATATTGGCAAGCTGTGAAGTGGTTATTAAGTTATATATAAGGTACTCTTAATATTGGCTTACATTTCGACAGAAACATAATTTAAGAGGCCAAAATTATTAGTTACGTCGATTCATATTATGCTAGAGACCTTAATCAATGACGATCTCTCACTAGTTATTTTTTTACTCTTTGTGGTGGTCTTATTAGTTGGAGGTATACCTTGCAGTCAAATATGACATTATTTATAATAGAATCTAAGTATATGGCAGCTACAGAAGTAGTCAAAGTAGCTCTATGGCTAAAAGGATTGGCAAGTGAAGTTGGTTTTTTCTCAATGTATTCTTCTCATTTTTTGTGATAATCACAGCGCCATACACCTTACGAAGAACCAAATAGACCACACCAGATCAAAACACATAAATATCTAATTTTACTTTATTCAAGATATTATTGAAGATGGCGAGATTTCTTTACCAAAGATTCATACTTTAAGAAATTCTGTAGATATGTTGACGAAGGTGATTCCAATTGACAAGTTCAACCTCTATTTAGACTTGATCAATGTTCAAGGTCACTGATCTTATCCTATGAGACAATGGTGAAGGCATTTGTTAAAGATTCAAATTCAAAGAAAAAGAGAATTCGAGCCAAGGTGGAGATTATTGACTTATTTGTATCTCGAATCTGGATTTTTTGGAGAGTCCTAATTAAATTAGAATTCATATTAGGAAGTAATTTAGTAAACCTAATCCTTTTTTGAATTTATCTCCTACTAGAAGACTTGGATTAATGAAATTCTTATTTGAGTCAGTCTCCTACTTTGACTCAAACTCAGTTAGGTCATATCTATAAACACCGTATTCATTTAAGAATTTCAGTATAGTGAAATAGAAAGACATAGATCAAAACTTTCAAAACTTCTTATGACGGTTAAGCTACTTAATCTCTTGTGAGAGTTGGTGATATTGGAGTTTCACCTCCATCATTATAGTCTACTCTTCCTTCTCATCAATACAATATCTTCTGAATTGCCTTTACTTGTGGAGTAGGTCATAAATGGAACCACATAAATCTCTTGTATGCTATTTTTTCTTCTTTTTTTTTTCTACATTGTGAATTGTGATGAATATTGATATTTAGTGTAACAATATCGGCCCTCTAGATAACTTGACCGGGCTCTTCAAGTAACTGTACTATGCTTGGTGCGTAAGTTAGCTAGGGGCATTATGAGAATTCTATTTGGTATTTTGTACCACAATCCAATAGAGTTTTGTCATGTAGTAGAAGATGGAGCAGGAGTAGTAGTTAGCTCAGGTGGTGCCGGAAGTTTTTGATGCAAGTGTTTGTCTCCTAGGACTCCACTCCACTGAGATTGTCCCTTAGAAGGACAAAAGGAGGGTGCAAAGTATTCATATAATCTACTGTACTTAAACTATTGGCCTATAATGGTAGAGCCATAGAGCTCAACTCTCGAGGGCCAAGCTATGAAGCTCGTTTGTTGGCTGTAGGGTTGTGTAGCCCATCTTCGAATATCCGAAATGTAGAGCTCATCTTCTTGTAACTAGGCTGTGGAGCCCGTTTTCTAATAGCAGACTATAGAGCCCATCTTCTAGTGCCTAAGCTGTGGAACTTAACCCTTCAAAGACTTGTCATGCTTGGGTCAGTGGTGAGGCTAACAGCTTTGGTTTCAGCTTGACTCACCTTCCGATTTGTCTTGTGACTCAGCTTTAGTTTACTATTATTCTTTGACACATTATAACCCCCAAGCACTTCATTTGACCTTTAGTTGGTTGAAGGTAAGAACTTGTACTTTGAAGATTGCTCTTGATGCCTCCCTTTCTTAGGCACATATTGCCTTCAAGAATTGGAAACATCAGACCCTTGATGGCATTCTATTTAATGCTCTTGGTGACCTTCGTAGCATTTCAAGTTTTTGGGTGTCTCTTCAAATGTAAATGTCGTTCTTACCCATTGGTTTTGTAAGACATGACTTTTCATTGGCAAGCAATTTCAACCTTTCAAGTCCTCTATTTATGACTATATAAGGAGCAAGAACAAGACACTTCTACTAATGTTTCTCAGTAAGTCGATCAATGTGACTTGATTCTTTCTAGAGTAGTACATTCTCATTAGACTTTATGTAGGATTACAACTCCTCAAATATCGACAATTACAACTTGATCTTTATAAAATCTAGGATTTATGAATAAAACCCTAAAAAAATTTATATTTACAAACAAATCCCTAAAATTCTCACTTTTTATAAATAAACTTCTAGAATTGCCACTTTTCACAAATAAACCGCTAGAAGAACTTTATTTACAAAAAAATTCTAATTTTATTTTGTAGATAAAATCTTATTAAAAAGACCCATAAAATTTTAAATTTACAAACAAATTATTTTTGTAAAAGAACACCTAAAATTTATGAAATTATAATTTGGTCTAATTTTTGGAAAAAAATTACAAGTAAATTCTTATATTTTTATTATATTACAAAATAGTACAAAATTGATTTCATCCATAACATTATCCATATCTCATCCATATCTGAAAAAATAATTGCAATTATCCATAAAACTGTTTGAAGTTTAAACAATGAGCTCGATCCATTCAACCAAAACACTTAGGATCTTTGAATCGAAGCTAATCTGATTATCTTGATAATGGCTATAAAAGCCATCAAACTCTCGTGAATTAGGGAGGGGGTACAGATCCTAAAATAGAAAATAAGAAGAAAATATTAAGAGAACGAGAAGATCATTAGAGAACAAGAAAACGAGACTTGAAGCATAAGAAATGTTAGAAGTTTGAACTTCCTTCTATTTCTTCCCCTCTCTTCTTGTTTGCCTTGGGTGTTCTCCTCTTCTGATTACAAGATCAAAAACCCACTACTCCTACTTCCAGGGTGCTACCCTCCGCTCCACCGTCGGATCCCTCATCTCCATCCTCAATGAACTCCTCCAATGCCACCTTCGTCCCTCTGAACAAACCCAACAACCTGTACCTCCAACTCATGGCCTAAACCACGACAAGCATCGCCCACCATTAGTTGTTGCACTGTCGATCCATACCTATGTGGACCCACGCACCTCACTACTAGCCGTTGTCCATCAGCCCATGCCAAGGCAATCCCTTCTGCCTCACTGCCAGCCTATGGTCAAGCAGGCCTTCATACCTCTCCAGTGAGCTCTGCCAGCTTGGCCACGCCTCAGCATTGCAGCCTATCTCCGAGCTCTGGCTTGTCCCCTATCTCTATCAGTGTTGAAGCCTTACGAGCTTCATGTGCTAGCCGGAACCCGGCTAGCCCATATCCTAACACCTCTACATGTGGCCACCATCTAGGAGGAGTTGGATTTGGCTTGTCCCCTATTCAAAGAAGATGGAAAAGAAATGAAGGAGAATGAGATGGAGCTTAAGAAGAAGGGAAGATGGTGCTTGAGGAGACGATCTGGTGGGTGCGAGAAGAGGAGAAGAGCTTGGGAGATGGGACAGAAGGAATTGGGCTATTAAAGAAGAAGAAAACTGGTGGAGGAAGAAAAAAAGGTCCTGGCAATGTTAAGACGCAAGGGGAGAAGGGAAAAAAGTTGAAAAAAAAGCACAGAAGAGGCCCACGTGGGGGGTGGGAGCGGGGCAGCCGCGGCCGTCTCATTTACAAGATAATTTTGATCCAAAGTCAATTTATGAATCCATCTCAAAGTCAATTTTGACTTAAAATTAATCCGTGAATTTATTTAAAAGTCAATCTATTTAGGGATAATCTATAAGTTTATTTGAAAATTAATTTTAACTCAAAATCAGCCTATGGATTTATTTGAAACTCAACTTTGATTCAAGACCGGCTCGTAGGCTCTCCTAAAAGTTAATCAGTTATAAGCTAGTCTGTGAACATATTTGAAAGTTAATTTTGACTCAGAACTAGTCTATCGGCTCACTTGAAAGTTATTTCTAACTCAAGACCAATATGTTGGCTCACTGAAAAATCAATCAATTTAGAATCAACCCATGGACTTTCCTGAAAGCCAATTTTGACTCATGACTAGCCTGCAGGCTCATTAAAAGTCATTTCTGACTCAATGCCAGAATGCTGGATCACCTAAGAGTCAATTAGTTTAAGGTCAGCCCACGAGCTCATCTAATAGCTAATTCAGACTCAAGACCAACGTACGCACTCACTTAAAAGTTAAATCAATTTAGGGTTAGTCTGTGGGTTTATCCAAAGTCATTCTAATCAATTAACAACTCAAGGCCTCTCCAATTAAATTAATTGAATTGATTAACATAAATCAATTAAATAATTTACTTGACTTAAACTAAGCCGATTTGGTCAAATTAAATAAACTGATTCAACTCGAACAAACCACTAAATAAACCTAAATTGATAAAGTAAATGAATTAAAAAACAAATTGAACTGAACCTAAATCCAATTTGAGTTAATCATAATCAAATTATGTATAAATTCAACCTCAATTAGATTCAAACTAGGTCAACTTGAATCAAATTAGTCAAGACCTAATACTAATTGGGTTAACCTAAATCAAATTAGCTCAGACTCAAACCTAATCAAGTCCTAGTTGGGTTAACCTAACTCAAATCAAATCAAATCCAAACCCAATTCGGTCCTAGTTGGGTAGATCCAAATCAAATTAGGTCTAAATCTAACCCTAATTGGGTTCAAATCAGGTTAACCTGAATCAACTTGGTCCATACTCAACATCAAAATAAGTTCTTATTGAACTCTTATTGGGTCAAACCACATTTGAATTAAACTTTAATTAGTTCAAGCTAAACCCTAATTAGGTCAAATCAAGTTTGAATTGAACCATAATTGGGTTAACTAAATTTGAACTAAATCCTAATTGAGTTAAATCAAATTCAAATCAAAGCCTACTTGGGTCGAAGTAAGTTCAAACCAAACCCTAATTAGGTCAAATCAAACTCAAATCAAGCCTAATTAGGTCAAATCAAGTTCAAATTGACCCTAATCGGGTTAAACCAAGTTCAAACTGAATCATAATTGGGTCAAACTAAATTTGAACGAAACCATCATTGGGTTGAATTAAGTTTGAACTAAACAAAGTTCAAATTGAACCCTAATTGGATCTAACCAAGTCCAAATTAGGAAATTAGACCCTAATTTGGTCAAACCAAGTTTGAACCAAACTCTAATTGGGTCAAAGTAAGTTCAAACCAAACACTTATTAGGTTGAATCAAGTTTGAACTTAACCAAGTTCTAACTAAACCCTAATTGGATCAAACTAAGTTCAAACTGAATCTAAATTGGATCAAACCAAGTTTAAACCATACTCTAATTGGGTCAAACTAAGTTTAAGCTAAACCTTAATTAGTTAAGCCAAATTCAAATCTAAACTAAAATCAAGTCGAACCTGAACTAAAATCAAGTTGAACATAAACAAAAACCAACTTAAGGTTCAAACCCGAATCTAATGACTATCTAATATGGGTTGAGCCAAAATCGATTAATGGATTGAACTTAGATCAAATAAGAATCCAATTAGGATTACATCCAAGATTCATTAAGGATCCAAAAAGAACATGATCAGGGTTGGATCCAAGATCCATTAAAGATCTATTAAGAATTGAATAAGCGTCCAACATAAGGTTGAATCTGAACTGAACTAAATCAAACCAGACTTAATCAAAATCAAGTTCTCAATATCGAATTGAACCAAATCAGACTTGATCAAAATCAAGTTCTGAACATTGACATGAATCAAAATAAAGTTCTAAATATCAAATTGAATCAAATTAAATTTTGAATATCAAATTGAATCAAATTAGACTTGATCAAAATAAAGTTCTAAACATCGAATTGAATCAAATTAGACTTAATCAAAATCAAGTCTGAATATTAAACTAAATCAAATCAGGCTTGCATCAAAATCAAGTTGAATATTGAACTAAATCAAATCAAACTTAAATCAAAACTAAATTTGAACTTCAAATCAAACCAAATTGGGCTTGAACCAAAAACCAAGTTTGGATTGAGTAAAATTAAAATCAATTAGGGTTAGTTGACAATAAGCTCAAAGCTATCGATGATATCTCAAATTTAATTGGTAGCAAGCAAAGGAAGATTGTCGGTTATTAAATGGAGGATGATTAGCATAAGCTCAAGCTACTAATTATTCTTTCAAATCAAACCAAACTAAAGTCAGCATGCATAAACTTGACCTTGCTTAGTTAGTCAATCAAATACTAGGTTTGAAGGAAGTCAACTGATAACATGCATAAAATCATTGGTCACACTTTAAGCTCAACCAACATAGACTCAAAAGTCATTGGTAATACTTCAAAGCATAATCAACAACATGCCAAAGAGATTGTCGATTATCAAATAAAAAATGGTAAGCATAAACCAAGGTCACTAACCATTTTAAATTGAACTATGGTAGGCTTGAACTTGTTTAATATGTCAGCTAAACACTTTATTCAGAAGAAGTTAACTGATAGCAAGCATAAAATCATTGCCCATACTTTAAACTCAATCGACACAAGCTTAAAGCTATTGTTGATACTCCAAATTTAATTTACAACAAGGAAAGAGGCCATCGATTATTAAACTAGAAAAAATTAGCATAAACTAAGGACACTAATTATTCTCTCAAATTAAAAATCAAAATAAGTTAACTAATAACAAGCATAAACATATCGGCCACACTTCAAGCTCAAATAATACAAGCAACATCACCCATTACTTATATGCTTGGGCATAGCCTTCAAGTGTCGCCAGAGACTTAGTACACCTAGTGGGACTCAACTTGACCTTATTTAGTCTGAGTCAGACTTTACCTATCTTTTCATTCATGTTTGAGTTTGGTTTGATCCAACTCAGATTCAATTTGAACTTGACTTAACTTGACTAGGTTGTGGTTTGATCTTGGCTTGAATTCGTCTTGGTTTAATGGTTTGACCCAAGTATAGTTTGACTTATTTTGGAGTTTAATTTGAGTTTGCTTTGACTTGATTCCCATATAGTTTCAATTTGAACTCACTCTAATTTAGTTTAATCAACCTTCAACTTAAACTTTGTCATAATTCAATTCAATTTAAACTTGATTTAGTTTGAATGTTGTTTAACTTAATTAGAGTTTAATCTAAATAGATGATAGTAAGCCTGAAGACTAGCATATAAATGTTTGATGGGCCTGAAGACTATCCTATAGTCTAAGTGCTCACAAGCTCGAAAGCTAGCTTATAGATGTTTGGTGATCCCAAATGACCTATAGTCCAAGTTATTATGAGCCCGAAGACTGGCTTATAGACATTCAACAAACCCAAAGGCTAGCCTATAGTCTAAATAATTATGAGCTCGAAGACTAGATTATAGACATTCTGTAAGCCCAAAGACTGGCCTATAATCCAAATATTGTGAGTCTAAAGAATGGCCTATAGACGTTCAATGACCCCGAAAGCTGGCCTATAGTACAAATGATTGCGAGCTCAAAAACTGGCTTATAGATGTTCAGCAAGCTCAAAAGCTAACTTATAGATATTTGGCGAGTCCTAAGGCTGATCTATAGTCCAATTAATTGCATGCTTGAAGGTTGGTTTATAGATGTTTGGCAATCCTGAAGGCTAGCGTATAATCCAAATGATTGCGAGCACAAAGACTGACTTGTAAATGTTTAACAAACTCAAAGGTTGGCTTATAGTCCAAATAACTGCAAGTTCGAATGCTAGCGTATAGATGTCTAGCAAGCTCAAAAGCTAGCTAAGATTTTGAATGATTATGAGTTGGAAGGCTAGCTTCTAGATATTTAGTGAGCCCAAAGGTTGGCCTATATAGTCCAAATAATTGTGAGCCCAAAGGCTAACTTATAGACACTCGGTGAGCTCGAAGACTGGCCTATAGTTTGAATGATCACGAGTTCAAATACTACCTTATAGACATTAGCAAACTCGAAGAATGCCCTATAGTAAAAATGATTGCAAGCCCAAATGCTGGCTTATAAACTGATGGACTTATACATGAAAATCGAAGTAATTTCTCTTTTCCCTTATTTTTTTTGCTGTAAGTTTTTTGCTTTTTTTACTCATCTTCTTCTTCCCTTCCCTGTGCCTTCTCATTTTCATTCAATTGGTCAGGCCATGGTGGCCTGGAGCTCCATACCAAACAAACCTGGCTAAATCTGGCTAGATCCAACCATGATTAGTAGTAGACAACGTCAGAGGCCACTTGAAGGCAGTCATGGTGGTGAGATAGGGACTAGCAAGCAGCAGTGAGGTGTAGACAATGATGGTAGCTGCTTAGTAACAAAGAGGGTTTGTCTCATCCAAAGAATTTAAAAATAACAACACCCCATGGCTACATATTTGGTCTTGGTGATAGAAAGAGTCACAAAATTTTAGTTTTTGGAACTCCAAGAAACTAGCATGTACCACTAGTGTTCTTTCTATTTACATGACAACTAGCATAGTCCACATCACAAAAGTTAATTAAATCAAAAAAATCAATTTTAGCATAATACAATCCTAAATCTAGTGTGCTCTTAAGATATGTAAGGATGTGTTTCATGGCAACTAGATGTAATTTCCTAGGTGATGCTTGAAATCTAGTACAAAGACAAACACTAAACATGGTGTCAAGTCCACTTATAGTAAGATATAATAGGCTACCAATTATGCCTCTATACTGCTTTTCATCAACCTTTTCACCTTCTTCGTCCTTGTCCAACTTGGTTGAAGAACTCATTGGGGGAATTACCTTGGCTTCATCCATGTTGAACTTCTTGACTAGTTCCTTGGTGTACTTGGCTTGGTTGATGAAGATCTCATTCTTCATTTATTGCACTTGAAGTCCAAAAAAGAAGTTTAATTCTCCCATCATACTTATCTTAAACTACTTTGTCATTTTGAGCTTCATCAAGGTTTTTGGGTTCAACTTGAGAGCGCAAAGCAATAGTATGAAGATTGTATTTAATAGCATGTCTAGTTTTTATCCCTTGATCCACAATACTGATGATTTGATCTTCCTAGTGACCTTTTTAAAACTTCCATGCCTTGGGTAGCTCATTATCTTCATTTTGCTCTTTGTGTTGATCCTCTTCCTTTTGATCTTTCTCATCTCTTGAACTTTGGCTTGACTCACCCTCTTCCTTCTCCTTGAGATGCATTTCATTTCATTTCTTGAAGATACCCACATCATCATCAATATGCTTTTTCTCCAAAAGAGGATTAGCTTCATCAAATACAATATTAATAGATTTTCCAACAACCATAGAGGACTTGTTAAAGACTCTAAACACTTTAGAAGTAGTTGAATAGTCAAGAAAAATTCCTTCGCAAGTTTTTGAATCAAATTTAGATAAGTGATCTTTTGTATTCAATATAAAATATTTACAACCAAAAACATATAAGAATATGCAATATTAGGCTTCTTGTTATTTCATAATTCAAATGGTCATATCAAAAATTGGTTGAATAGGGACTCAATTCAAGATATAGCAAGCAGTGTTAAAGGTCTCCACCCAAAAATATTTGGGTAGAGAGTACTTGTTAAATATGACTCTTGCCATTTCTTAAAGAGATCTATTCTTCCACTCTACTACTCTATTTTGTTGTAGAGTGTGTGGAGCCGAGAAGTTATATTCAATATCATTTTCAATGTAATAGTTTTCAAACGAATAATTTTTAAATTCAACTCCATGGTCACTATGAATTTTTAAATCATGTAGCCTTTTTTATTTTCAATTTGTTTACAATGTTTAACAAAGGCATTAAGAGAATCATGTTTATGTGCAAGATAAAACCCAATTAAATTTAAAATAATCATCTATAATTACGAAAATATAGTTTTTACCTCCTATACTTGTAATCCCCATTGGTCTAAACAAGTCTAGATAGAGGAGTTGGAGCGGCCTTGTTGTTATGACAAATGTTTTGGATTTATGGGAGACCTTGACTTATTTTTCCATTTGGTATGCACCGCATATTTGATCCTTGGTAAATTTGACTTTAGGTAGACCTCTCACTAGCTTCTTCTGATAGACTTTTGCTATAGCATCCATGTTTGCATGTCCAAGCCTTCTATGTCAAACCCATCCATTATTATCTTGAGCTACAAAATACTTCTCATTTTTCAATCCATCTTGATCAATTATGTAAATATTTATATCTTGATGACCAACAAGGGGTACAATATTATCATCATCATGTCTAACTATACAAAATTTTGATTTAAAAATAACATGAAAATTTTTGTCGCATAGTTGACTAATGGAAAGTAAATTATCCTTGAGACCTTCTACCAAAAGAATATTTTGAATTAGAGAGGATCTAATAGAAATATTTTCAATACCTAAAATTTTACCTCTACCATTATCCCCAAAAGTGATGTGTCTACCATCCTTTTCTTCTAGCACTACAAATATGGATGGATTTTCCATCATATGCCTTGAGAAACCACTATCTAGAAATCATTTATCCCTTTAACTATTGGAGTGGAAGCATAGCTAAAAATTAATCAAGAACATTCGGATGAAACCCACTCTAAGTATGGGTCCATTTAGTTGAAGAGTAAAGTAATTACAACACATGATAGAAGAAAAATGTAATGTATAAAAAAATAGCGAATCCTACCTTTTGATTAGCTAGAAAGATGGCTATGTAAAAAATAGCAATTGTAAATTGTTATTGGCTTTACGGTGTCTCGAATCCGGATTTTCCGGATAGTCTTAATTATATTAGGAAATTATTTAATGGGCCTAATCCTTATCTAGATTTATCTTCTACTAGAAGTCTTAAATTAGTAGAAATCTTATTTGAGTCAGTCTTCTAATTTGACTCAAACATCATTAGGCCACATCTATAAATATACCATTGATGTAAGGGTTTCAATAGAGTGAGAAAGAAATATATAGATCAATACTTTTAATACGTCTTGTGACGGTTAGGCTACTTAGTCTTTTGTGAGAGTTGGTAATATTGGAGTTTCGTCTCCATCATTGTAATCTTCTCTTCCTCTTCTCATCAATATAATATTCTCTGAGTCGTCTTCCCATATATATCTCTTGTGTGCTATCTTTTCCTCTTTTCTATTTTTCCTCTATATCGTGAATTGAGGTGGACATCGATATTTTTCGCAACAAGTGACATCAGAGCTTGGTTCAATATGTCTACTATGAAGTTCGATATAGAGAAATTCAATGGAAAGCAAGGATTCCCTATTTGGCAAGCAAGAGTTCGTGCAATTTTTACTCAACAAGGATTGAGAAATACATTGGAGGACGTCAAGCCTGAAGATGTCGCTGAAAGTGTCTGGGAAAATCAAAAGGCTAGTGCACATAGCACAATTATCCTCAGTCTCACCGATGAGGTACTTTATCCGTTTCTTGATAAAACATCACCTTCAGAGTTATGGAAAAAGCTGGAGAAATAGTATATGAGTAAGTCTATCTCAAATCGAGTTTATTTAAAGTAGAAGCTCTTCAATTTTTGAATGACAGAAAGTACGAATATAGTTGATCATCTTAATGCTTTCAATAAACTTGTCTTTCAATTGTTAAGTATTGATGTTAAAATTGAAGATGAAGATAAGGCAATTATTTTATTATCGTCTTTACCTCCTTCTCTTGAGAATCTTAAAACTACTCTCATATATGGGAAGGATTTGAAATTTGACGATATTTCTGCTGCCCTTCTCTCTAATGAATATTTGAAAAAGATTGGAGGGGATGTGTCACACTCAGAAGCATTAATTGTCAGAGGTTGTACTAAAGAAAGATCAAGGACAGGTCATTCTAGATCCAAATCCAAAGAAATAAATTGCAGATATTATAAGAAGATGGGACATGCAATTAAAGATTTGTTGGAGGCTCAAAGTAAAGAAAGAAAGAGAATCTAAATTTAAAGAGCAAGCCAAAGAACAAGTGTCAGTTGTTGAAAGAAGTTCTGATGATAATTTGGGTAACGTTCTCTCTATTAGTTCTAATTTTGATCATTACCATGATATTTGGATTCTTGATTCTGGTCGTTCTTACCACATGTGTCCTAATAAGGATTGATTTGAAGACTATAAGTCCTATGATGGTGGTTTGGTTTTGATGGGTAATAACAATCCATGCAAAACTGTTGGAATTGGAACAATCAAAATTAAGATGTTTGATAATATTATTAGAACTCTTACTGATGTTAGACATGTTCCTGATTTGAAAAAGAATTTGATCTCTTTGGGTGCTTTGGATTCTGCTGGTTATAAGTATTTGCTGAAGGTGGAGTTCTTAAGGTTGCTAAAGGCTCATTGATAGTGATGAAGGGTCTAAAGCATGAAAATTTGTATGAGTTAGTAGGAAAAATCGTTACAGGTGGAGCAGCAATTTCTCAGGCCTCTTCTCTGATATAACCCACTTATCGCATATGCGTCTCGGTCATATGAGTGAGCAAGGTTTAAGTGAGCTCAACAAAAGAAAATTACTGAAAAGCCTCAACTCATGCAAATTGGATTTCTGTGAGCATTGCCTCTATGGTAAACAGTCCAAGGTAAAGTTTAACACCAGTATTCATTGCACTAAAGGCTTAATTGATTATATTCATTCTGATATGTGGTGCTCTCCTATTCCATCAAAATCTGGTGCTCGTTATTTTGTCAGTTTTATTGATGACTTTTCCAGAAAAGTGTGGATTTATTTTTTGCATCACAAAGCCGAAGTGTTTTCTGTTTTCAAACGGTGGAAAACTTCATTTGAAAAAAGAACTGGTAGAAAAATCAAATACTTCAGAAGTGATAATGGCAGAAAGTACAAATCAACAGAATTTCTCAAATTCTGTGAAGATGAAGGCATCAAACGCCACTTTACCATCCCAGGAAAACCTCAACAAAATGGTGTGGCTGAAAGGATGAATAGAACCTTGTTGGAGAAAGCACGTAGTATGCTCAGTACAGCTAATCTTGATAAAGATTTTTGGGCAGAAGCAATCAATACAGCATGCTTCATTGTGAATCGCTCTCCTCAAATAGCCATTAATTGCAAGACTCCTGAAGAGGTATGGACTGGTCATCCTGCAAATTATTCTTCTTTAAAGATTTTTGGTTGCCCTGCTTATGTGCATGTTGTCAAGGATAAGTTAGATGCACGTTCCAAAAAGTGTATTTTCCTGGGTTATGCCAAAGGCGTCAAAGGCTATCGTTTGTGGGATCCTACTATTTCAAATGTAATTATTGAGAGAGACATAGTATTTAATGAAAGTGTTATGCTAAAATCTCTCAAGAAAGATCCTAATGATATAATGCAAGTGGAGGTGGAGCATGTAGTTCCTTTAGAAGAAGATATTCAGGATATGCCCAACTCTCAAGAAAATTCTAAGAATCAAGTTTCTGAAAAGTCTCCACTTCGAAGATCTGAAAGAAAAATAAAGCCACCTGAGAGGTATGGTTTTGAAGATATGGTAGCTTTTGCTTTAGTTACTGACAATGATGATCCTTCTTCCTATAAAGAAGCAGTGCAAGATAAGAATTTTTCTCAGTGGCAAGCTGCTATGAATGAAGAGATGGATTCCCTTCAAAAGAACCATACTTGGGATCTGGTGAAATTACCAGAAGGTAAAAGAGCAATTGGTTGCAAGTGGGTATTTCGAAAGAAAGAGGATTTCTCTGAGATAGATGGTGTTAAATTCAAGGCTCGTTTAGTTGTAAAAGGGTATTCACAAAAGGAGGGTGTTGACTTTAATGAAATTTTCTCTCCTGTGGTTAAACACACATATATTCATTTTCTACTTGCTTTAGTTGCTTTTCATAATCTTGAGTTAGAGCAGTTTGATGTCAAAACTGCCTTTCTACATGGAGAATTAGAAGAACAAATTTTTATGCAACAACCTGAAGGGTTTGGTTTGAAACAGTCTCCAAGGCAATGGTATAAAAGGTTTGACAGTTTTATGCTGGGACAAGATTTCATTCACTGCAAACATGATTATTATGTTTATTTTAAGATGCATGCCAATAACTCATTTATTATATTACTTCTTTATGTTGATAATATGCTTATCGCTACTCAAGACATATCTCTACTGAATGATTTAAAGTTTAAAATGAAAAAGAAATTTGAGATGAAAGATTTAGGTGCTGCAAGGAAGATTCTCGGTATGGAGATTGATCGAGATCTAAAGCATGGAAAATTATGACTCAAACAGAGCAAGTATCTCGAGAAGATTATTTCTCGTTTTCACATGCAGAACTCAAAACCCGTCAGTACGCCTTTGGCATCTCGCTTCATGCTTTCAGCTCAACAATGTCCTTCTATAGATGAAGAGCATGCATACATGGAGAACATCCCATTTTCAAATGTTGTTGGAAGTCTAATGTATGCTATGGTATGTACAAGACCTGATATTGCACAAGCAGTTAACGTTGTTAGTCGTTACATGACAAATCCAGGAAAAGAGCATTGGCTGACCGTGAAATGGCTATTGAGATATATCAAAGGTAATCTTAATATTGGTTATGTTTCGACAGGAACACAGTGCAAGAGGCCAAAATTATTGGCTACATCGATTCAGACTATGCTGGAGACCTTAATCGACGTCGATCCCTCACTGGTTATCTTTTCACTCTTTGTGGAGGACCTATTAGTTGGAGGTGTAGCTTATAGTCAACCGTAGCATTATCTACAATAGAGTCTGAGTATATGGAAGCTACAGAAGCCATCAAAGAAGCTCTATGGCTAAAAGGTTTGGCAAGTGAAATTGGTTTTTCTCAACATGTTCTTCCTATTTTTTGCGACAGTCAGAGCGCCATACACCTTGCGAAGAACCAAATGTACCATGCCAGATCAAAGCATATAGATGTCCGATTTCATTTTATTCGAGACATTATTGAAGACAGCGAGATTTCTTTACAAAAGATTCATACTTCAAAAAATCCTGCAGATATGTTGACGAAGGTGATTCCAATTGATAAGTTCAAGCTCTATTTGGACTTGATCAATATCCAAGATCATTGATCCTATCCCAAGAGGTAATGGCAAAGACATCTATTGAAGATTCAAATTCAGAGAATAAGATTATTTGAGCCAAGGTGGAGATTGTTGGCTTTATGGTGTCTCGAATTCGGATTTTCCGGATAGTCTTAATTATATTAGGAAATTATTTAATGGGCCTAATCCTTATCTAGATTTATCTTCTACTAGAAGTCTTAAATTAGTAGAAGTCTTATTTGAGTCAGTCTTCTACTTTGACTCAAACATCATTAGGCCACATCTATAAATACACCATTGATGTAAGGGTTTCAATAGAGTGAGAAAGAGATATATAGATCAATACTTTCAATACGTCTTGTGACGGTTATGCTACTTAGTCTTTTGTGAGAGTTGGTGATATTGGAGTTTCGTCTCCATCGTTGTAATCTTCTCTTCCTCTTCTCATCAATACAATATTCTCTTAGTCGTCTTCCCACATATATCTCTTGTGTGTTATCTTTTCCTCTTTTCTATTTTTCCTCTATATCGTGAATTGAGGTGGACATCGATATTTTCCGCAACAAACTGTATGAGCTACTTCTAGTTAACTAGTACTACTCAAGTAAATGATGTTTTAGGAATCCAAATAAGTTTGGACTCCTTTACTTTAGGAAGCATCCCCTTAGGTACCCAAATTTACTTAAGAGATGAGTTTCTCTTAATTGGGCAACTTGTGGAGACATGTCTTTTTTGACAACAATAGTTACATGTTAATTTTAAAGTTGGAGAGCTTGAGGCCTTTACAAATATGGACTTGGTACCTTTAGATTTAGAAGAGGATATGAAACTTAGTCCGGATCTACTTAAAACATTCTTTTGATTTTTTAAAATCATATTTAGAGTAGAATTTCCATGAAAGAAATTTTCAAAAGTCTTTTTTAAATCAATATTTCCTTTTGAAGCTTTTCAAAACTCATTTTGTAATTACAAGATTCTATAGAAGCTTTTAAAGCATGATTCTCCTTTTGAAGAAACTCAATTATCTCTTTACAATCACATGAGTTAGTAGACAAGTTTAATGATTCAAAATTACTCTCAACAAAATGAAACTTGTTTTCTAAGAAAGCATGCTTGTGAAGTAATTTTTCATGTCTAGCATATAAATTTTCTAAAGCTTCTTGCAATTCATCAAAATTTAAATCAAATACCTCATGCTTAATAGCCATGAGGCACAAGTTGACAATTTCTTCATCGAAAGAGATATCTTTATTTTCCTCCGCCGAATTGTCCCAAGTTGCCACCATTACCTTCTTCTTCTTTCCTTTGAATTTCTTTGACTGAGGGTTGAGAGGGTAACTAGCTTTCATATGGCCAGACTTTTTACACTTGAAGCATGTGGGCATCGCCTCCTCCTCTTCATCATTGTAGCTTCTTTCATTTCTTGAGGATCTCATTAGTGTGTGTTTATTCTTTAGGAATTTCTTGAACTTTCTAGTGATGAGAGTCATTTCTTCATCACTATCTTCTTCATCATCTCTAGATTCTTTTGTTTTGAGAGCTATTCCTTTCTTCTTATTGTTTTTATTCTCCTCTCAGCTCCTATCCTTCATAGTCATCTCGTGAGTGATGAGAGACCCCAAGAGTTCGTCCAACGGCAACTTGTTGAGGTCCTTTTGCCTCTTAAAGTGTGGTCATCTTTGGATCCCATAACTTTAGGAGGCACATTAGGATTTTTCTTACCATTTCATCATTAATGTAAATCTTTTCAAGAGATTTCAAAATATTAATAATATCTATAAAATGAGTGAACATTTTGGTTATCGACTCATTAGATTTCTTTCTAAAGAGTTCATGTTCATTGACTAAAATGTTCATCTTAGACTTTTTGACTTGCCTTATACCTTCATAAGTGACCTCAAGATGATGCCAAATTTCATGAACCATCTCATATGTGCTAATTCTATTGAACTCATTAGGACCAAAGGTGCAATAAACGATGTTCATAGCTTTAGCATTCAAGGAGTTATTCTTTTTATCTAGTTCATTCCAGTATATTCTAAGCTTGGAAACTCTCACACCATCAATTAGTTTGGTGAGTAGAGTGTATCCCTCTTCCACTATATGCCAAAGATTGTAATCTATGACTTTGATTAAGATTCTAACCCTAGATCTCCAATAATTGAAATGAATTCCATTGAATAGGAGGGGTCTAGTTGTGGATTGGCCTTCTACGAGAGATGGAGAGATACCAAAAGTGGCCATTGCAAAATATCATAAACTCTAGATAATTAGACCAATAAATAGAGCACCAAGCTTTGATACCAATTGAAAGTAAGTTATGCACCTAAGAGGGGGGTGAATTAGACTTTAGAGGAAATAATGGCACTTCTTAAAGTACTTGAGTAAGATTATGATCAAACCAATAGCAAAAGTGATTTCAAGCCAAACATTTAATTGCAAGTATAAGTAATATAAAATAATGTAAGACAAGATAAGAATACACCACAATGTAAAATGATTCGGAGGCCAACTACTCCTATTCCACTGCTCTTGCCTCGCTTTTGAGGACTTTAACCATTTACTACTATGATATTTCATTAGTGAAGCCAATCTCGTGCACTAGCCTTTGCTCTGACCAATAAGGCTAACTCCAAACTAGAACTTTGCTCTCTCAACACCTCCAAATAGCCTTGGAGTGCTTACAATTGATTTTGGAAGAAGAAAAATACTCTAATGCCTCACTACAAAATCACTTAATGTATGCACAAGGGCTTTGAAAATTAAAAATTAAAGTGCAAGGATTAGAGCTCTTGGAGGCTAGAGAGCTTCCAAAGTTGTGAAAAAGTTGTGAAAAAGTTTTAGGAACTTATTATCTCAGAGAAGGTTAGCTCAAGAATGTGCAAAAGTTGTGAAAAAATAAGTTCTAAACCCTTAAATATTAGTTGGTGAGAACACTAGCCATTGAGCTATGCTTTGCCATGTTCGGACATTTGAACTGTACCAATTCAGACATCTAAAACCTCCCAATGATCAAATTCTTACTAGCCATTGAAGTTGATGTCATAGCTTCAAACGCCTAATCATAAGGTTTGGACATTCGAGTTGTATAGTTTCGGACATCTGACCAACTCATCAAGTGACCAAACTCTGAGCACAAATTTTCTCAAAAGTTACAGCTTCCAATCTTTTGGCGTCAGAACCTTGAGTTCAGATGTTCGAAGTTGTCAGTTATTCTAAGAGCTATTTTTGTAACATTCAGGTATCCGAACCATAAGGATCAAGCATAATGAAGTTAATAGAAAAACTTATGTTTTTGCTATAACTATAGTCTTTATGCTTGATACTATCTAAAGTTTGCCTTGGATTAAAAGCTAAGCCAGTGAAAGCATTCCAAGGTAGGTTGAATATTAGTCATGCTCTAAGCCATGAATTCAAGTAACAAATCTTGAACTCAAAGATAATGAAAAAACTAAACCTATTGAGTCTTCTCTTGAGTCTTCTTCTAGCCAATCTTCATTCCTTTAAGATCCATCCATTGATCCACCATCATATCTCTTCTTAAATGATGTCTACATGCTCATCCGTGCCCAAGACGTTTGAATGGACTTAATCTTTATTATGGGTTTGACTTGATTACTAACTACACATAGCTCAAGAAATAGATTAAATACATAGTTGGTCATCATCAAAACTATAAAGGGCAATAAGCCAACCTTCAGGCTCACACTCAGCTAA
The DNA here is from genome assembly GCA_005019695.1 of Trichopus zeylanicus subsp. travancoricus. Taxonomy (NCBI): domain Eukaryota; kingdom Viridiplantae; phylum Streptophyta; class Magnoliopsida; order Dioscoreales; family Dioscoreaceae; genus Trichopus; species Trichopus zeylanicus. The sequence goes on from RXID01011034.1 coordinate 97,823, forward strand.
CCTTTGAACTCGCATTTAACTAACCTTTGAGCTTGCACTTAGCCAACCTTCAAACTCATACTCAGCTAGGCTTCAGACTTGTATTCAGCCAGTCTTTGGTCTCACACTTTATCAGTATTTAGGCTCACACTCCATTAGCCTTTGGGCTCGCATCCAAGCTAGCATTCGGGCTCGCATCCACACCATCCTTTAGGCTTATACTCAACTAGCCTTCAAGCTTACACTTAACCAATCTTCAAGCTCACACTTAGTCAATCTTTGAGTTTGCATTTAAGCCAATTTTTGGACTTACACTCAGTCAGCCCTCAAGCTTGCACTCTTAAGTCAGTTTTCAAGCTCGCAAGCTAAGCCAACCCTCAGGTTCGCACATTTAAGGCCGAGCCATGGGTTCATCCAAAATTATTATACACAACCAAAGACCCTCAAATTAAATTGATTAATATGAAGTAACTCAGTCAAAGCAAAGAAATAAATGCCAAGTTGGCTCAAATGGACCTAAATTGGTCAAACAAATGGACTAAAACATAAATCGAGCTAGACCCTAGAAAAATCTAAATTGAGTTAACCTTAACCAAGTAAACTCAGACTCAACCCTAATCAGGTCCAAGTTGGGTCAATTCAAACTCAAGTTAAATCAAGATTAAACTAAGCTTAAAAGTGAAACCAAAACTAAGTTAGACTAAATTAAAACCAAGTTGAACTAAATTAACTTGAATTTGAGCTGAAGTCTATCAAGATGTAGACCTAGACTCATAAAGGTCCAACACAAGGTCGAACCTGACTTAAACTAAATGAAATCAAACTCAAACTCAAACTATATTAGTCCCAATGAAACTAAATAGGATTAAACTGAATCCCACTGAGTGTGTTGAACCTTCGATAATACTCCAATGCTATGAATAAAGGATGATATTACTATCCTAACCTAAACCAAAATTAATTTAAATAAAACTAAATAAGGTCAAACTGAGTCTTGTTAGGTGTGGTATAAAAGCCTTTAGCAACACTTCAAAGTTATACCCAATCCTACCTATAAGTCATTGATGATACTACCAAATCAAAGAAGTTTATTGCCAACATACTCTAAGTTGTCGGCTACACTTCAAAGTTATACCTAATCGCATAAGTTATTGGTAATGCTACCAAACTAATGAAGTTAATTGTCAATACATTCCAACCTATTGGTCATACTTCAAAGCTATACCCAACCTCCTAAGCTATTAGTGATACTACCAAATCAATGATGCCAACCAATAATTCGCTTAAAGCCATTAGCCACACTTCAAACTAGTCAACCCTGGAAGTAGTTGACGATACACCCTTTTAAGTTACCCAATCCCAAAAGCAATTTATGATGCATCCTTTTAAACTAATCAACTCTAGAAGTAGTTGATGGCATATCCTTTTAAGTTAGTCAATCTCAAAAGCAGTTGACAATGTATCCTTTTAAGCTAGTAAACCCTAGAAGCAATTGACGATGTGCCTTTTTAAGCTAGTCAATCCTAAAAGCAGTTGATAATGCATCCTTTTAAGCTAGTCAAACCCAAAAGTAGTTAACGACACACCCATTTAAGCTAGTCAATCCCAGAAGCAATTGATGATGAGCCCTTTAAGCTAGCCAATCCCAAAAGTAGTTGGCGATGCGCTCTTCAAACTAGTAAATGCCAAAGTAGTTGATGACATACCCATCAAGCTAGTCAATCATAAAAGCCATTGATGATATGATTCACAAAGCTATGTCCAACCTTATAAGCTATTGGTGATGCTATTAAACCAAAAGAAATTATTACCTATGCCTTATTGGCTATGAAAATACTTTAAAATTTAAAGAAATTATTGTCTACGCCTTATCAACTATGAAAATACTTCAAAGACTAAAGAACTTATCATCTACACTTTATTAGCTATGAAAATATTTTAAGGTCAAGGGGATTATCGTCAACGCTTTATTGGCTAATGAAAACACTCCAACCCAATTGAAGTTATCATTGATGTTTTATTGGCTAACGAAAATACTTCAAATTATGAAGTTATCACCAAAGCTCAAAACTATCGAAAATACTTCAGACTAATCCTAATAAGCTGCCAGCAATGCCATCCAATAAAATTATTGCCGAAGCTCAAAGCTATGGGAAATACTTTAAAATTTTGTCATTCTCTTTCACGTCCTATCAAATGATGTCATCAATACCTGCCAAAGACCAAGTCAATCTGGGTCAAATGCCATATGGTTCAACGCAGGCGACCAAGGCAGCAGCACATATCAGAGCTTTTTTCCACTCTTCTCCTTTCTCTTTGTTTATTTATTTTATTTTTTTATGATTTTATGTTAAAATTCATTGTAAAGTGAGGACATATCTTTACTTAAGTTATGTACCATTTTTCATAAATCAATCAAATATTTTTTCTTTTTTTTTATCTCGATTTTATTAACTAAGTTTCTTACTCTAAGAGATTCTGGAAAATTGTTGTTGTAATTAATAATAGAGGCTTACGCCTGTTGAAAATCTTGTTTCCATAATACCTAATTGCGCACTTAAACTACCACACTTTTGATTTGTTGTTTCAAGGTTATTCCTCGAGATCTTCATTATCTCGGATAGTCAATTTCAATCCTACATTGCAAAACCCTAGCCAGCCCCTCTCCTCTCTCCCTCGAGCTATGGCCTACCACTCTTTGTCCTCCTCTAATTCATGGCTGGACTCAGCCAATTTTGACCGAATCTAGCTCCAACCTATGATAGACAATGGCAAGGAAAGGCTAGGGCCGTGGGATAAGGTTGAGAGGGCTGGGAGTGGCACGAACAACCCAAGTCAGCATGGCATGGTCAGAGCAAGCCATGGCAAGGCAAGTGGCTATTAGCACATGCGCGATAAGGTTGGCGCGAGCCATGGTGAGACGAGATCGGAGTGCATGAGCCACAGCATGAGCTAGCTAGGCAGAGCGAGAACACACCCAGAGGGTCATTGGTCAGTCACTTTTTGGCTACTTGAGGTCAAGCCAAGGGACCTTGAGCAAGGTCGGTACAAAGGAGGCCCAGGCTTTGAGCCTGGCAGCTAGAGTGCCACACTTGGTGAAGTCAGGCATCGCATGCAGGTGAGGCTGCCGAAGCTCCAATTGGCCACACCCAAGCGAATAGAGGAGCAGCTGGCGTCAACCATTGATGTCTCTAATCTTGTCGGAGGGCCATGTGCACCACTGCAAATGCTTTCACATCCGCTTCATCCGGAGGTGTCCGCATGGTGGAGGTCTCGACTACACGCCATTAGAATGCCTCTTTATGATGAGGTGGGTAACAATATGGACTGTCGTCAGATGGCAAGGTCAAGTGAGACAATAAACAAGGCCGCTCCTTCGGAGGAAGAAGAAGAAGAGAAACCCTAAGATTAGTAGGAGAAGGAAAGGAAATGGTAGAGAATTACCTTATTTTGCTTCAAGTCCCCAATTCTTGATGGTCTCTCCTCTACTTCTAATCTATTTCATCCTTTTCCGTTCTTGTCTCTCTATTTGCAAGTTCTTAGCCCCCTTTTTTATAAGCCTTGAAGGGAATCAACAATTAAATTTTTTATTGGCTCAATCTTGGAAATATATTTTTGTGATTAGTAATGAAAATGCATTCCCAAAATGTCTTTTTCCTCAATTAGAATGTAATTTTAGGATTAGAATTTATTGCTTAATGATGAGATTTCAAATTTTATATTATTTTGGGAAGCTGAATTTTTAGGAAGATTATTTACAATTTCTTTTTGAAAAATCTAGACTAAAGTGTAATTACATAAGTTTCATGGGCCTTTTTATAAAATAAATATATTTGTAAAAATTCTAAAATTTTTAGGGTCTTTTTTGAATAAAATTTAGACTTACTTGTAAAAAAAATATTGAGGTGCTTATTTGCAAATTTTTCAAAAAAATTAGGCCAAAATATAATTTGATAAATTTTGGGGGCTTTTTATAAAAGGACATATTTTGTAAAATTCTGAAATTTTCAGGGTTCTTTTTTAATAAAATTTGGATTCTTTTGCAAATAAAATTTTTCGAGAGACTTATTTACAAAAGTCAAAAATTTCAGGGATTTATTTGCGAAAGTCAAAAATTTCAGAAATTTATTTACAAATATTAAATTTTAAAGGATTCATTCACAAACATTAGATTTTGCAGAAATCAATTTGAAATTTTAAAATTTTACAAGGACTTTTTCATAAAATTTTCATCTCAAGGACTTATCTACAAGAAAAGTTTGATTAGGGGTCCATTTGTAAAGAGTTTATAATTTTTATTTTGATACAGATATTTGATGAATTTTGGTTCTGATTTTAGTCTAATTATCTAGCCTAGTCAGTTTGCTTTGATTTAAGCCTAATTTGTCAACCATTCGAGTCCAAATTGAATTTAATTTTCGATCAAATTTGATCATAATTTCAGTCTAATTGAAGCCCACATTTCGATCATAATCCATTAGTATTTAATTTTACATATTGATTGAATTTTGATTAAATTTAATTTTCGGTCAAAGTTGACTCAAATAAATAGGAACTTAATTATGCTTTTCTCATTTTGATAATGTATTCATATCGATGTATGCGAGGAGATCATCAACGAGCCACCGTCTGGGAGTAGGGCGAGCAAACTTGGGGAGGGAGTATTTTTTGGGGGTGAATGCCTTGTGATATGTTACAAGTTCATATTATATATACATGTGGAGATTGCATTTGGAGATTGAAACTTACTCTGTATTTGGATATTATTTTCCAACCTAGTAATTTATATTTGGAGATTATCTATTTCTTGTTAAATAAAATTATACTGTATATATTTTGAGTTTGTAAAAAATAGGGTTTTAAACTTAATCGCTACTCTTTGCACTCCAACACTAAAGGGGTCATTAGCAGCGCTAATATTAGTGTGACTAATTAGAAGATATTGCCGCTATTACCAATGCTAACATTAGCACCGCTAATGTGGGGATATTATTAGTGGTGCTAAAACTAGCACCGCTAATAGATAAATATTGTCGGCGCTAACATTAGCGCTACTAATGTGGAGATATTAGCAGTGCTGATTTATTCACATTAGTGGTGCTAGAATTAGTGTCGCTAGTGAATATTAGCAGCGTGAGAGTTAGCACCACTAATGATAAAATATTAGTGGTACTAATATTAGCATCACCAATGACTATATTAGTAGTGCTAATTATATATAATATAGGCATTAATGTTAGTGTTACAAATGGTTACACCAATTTTTGCAACCCTTATAAAGATAATGATTAATTAGCATCAGGAATAATGTCCCAGCGCTAATTAGGATAATAATGGCACTATAATAGCACCAATAATTGTAATTTATCTAGTAATGAATACTCTAAATCTTCCAATCTCAAATAAATCTTCAATGTCCTTATCCCCAATTTTGATAGATTATGTAGTGAGTATTAAAAATAATATCTTTTACTTTTTATACTTATAAACACTTGTATGAAAATACAATAGTTCCGATGTGGAGTGGATCTTTTTGATTGAAGAGATCGTTTATATAGATATGGCTTCACACTACAAAAGTGACGAGCTTGGTTTCACTCGTAGGAAACTACACTCTAGTTTAGAATTTTATGTAAAGGTTTGGTTCCACCTCAAAAAACGGCATCACAAGAGCGAGATAAAGGTCATGGAATAGGAGCAATTGATCTTCGAACCCTGTTAAAATCGTGGTGCATTTTTTTATCTTGCTTTACATTATATTACGCTAGTGGTTAATTAGAGTTTGATTGAAATTGCTAAAATTCATGAATATTTATCTCCAAATTTATATTGGATATTGGGACTTGATCATATTTATAATCGTAAATTGTATTTTAAAATCTATTTTCACCACCACCCCCCCCCCCCCCCCGCGCCGCCCGCCCGCTCTCCAAACATTGCAAATACGGGCTAATATATTGTGCAGACACAACTTATATAGATAGGTTATGTCTATGGGTGGAGCGTAATGCTCCCTAGCAAACTACAGGTCAAGCATGGCACATGGCACAAATAAATCGAGGTTGACACAGCATGCACCTCTAGTAACCTACAAATCAAGCATGGTTCATGGCACAAATAAGTCGGGGATGACACAGCATACGCCCCTAGCAATCTACAGATTATGCACAACCTACGACACAAATAAATCAAGAATGACATAACATGCAGGCCAGCAAGATCCGACCCGCCATCTGTAAGATCAATATCAAATTTTGTAGTCTCTACAATAGAATCAATTTCAAGGATTGTTTTTATCAGATAGATAGTGGGCAATTTCAATGATATTTTTCACAATGTAATCACATCACAGTACTTTCTTGATATTCTTCAATATGTGTGAGTAATACTTTACCCCAATAAATTTGTAGCTGAAAATTGGTAGGGGTCAATTACGAGTATAATCAGACAAGATCATATATGGGTTTGCTAAACTCGAATCTGAAGCTCAATATTCAAATTTAAATTTGATGATTCATCCAAATAAATTGATCGGGTCAAAAAGTCAATAAAAACTAAATTCTAGATCGATCGCGAGCCAGCGCATTTGATATGAAGAACTGTCTCGAGATTGAGATACAAAGAGCCCCCGGTACACATGCCACAAGAGACTTAACTTATTCCAATACCGAGACATAAGAAGTTTATTATACTTGGTCGAAATAATTACATTGAGTATTAATTGATCTTGAATATCTTGACATAAAAAGACTAGAGTCCAGATCGTTATGTACTCCTATTTTGAAGGAAAGCTCAACAAAACTAGGATCTGTAATAATTTATCACAAACAATCTAAAAACATTACGCCTCCTAAATCGCGGAATTTGGATAAGTTCCACAATGTATAAAATACGATCATTTCTAAAAAAATAAGAATGAATGTCTCTCTCCTCTCAACAGTATATTATATATTCATAATTAACTTAAGCGTCGAAGCGATCATTGCGGAAAAATTTTCAACAATCCTCCTTACTTTTTTTATCACAAATTAGCATAAAAATGACCTAATTGATCCATTTTGAGAAGTCTCTCAAATCAAAATCGGTAAAAAATCAGACTTTGGTGAACAAAATTTGATCTGTTTTTAAAATTAGGTATTAAATTTATCGGACTGGACTTGGGAGTCGGGTTAGACCTCTTTATTTTTGTTAAAAATTTGGGCATGAGCTCAATCGAAAGGTTGAAAACTCTAGACTCAGAATTTGAAAATCACGTCCGGAATGGGTTGGATTTTCGGACCGGCTGAGCCCATTGGCAACCTCAGATGAATGTCTAACCTTGTGGTTTCTGCAATAGAATGAAAACAGAACAGCGAAAGAAATAAAGAATCGAAGAATCGATGGACGTGAGATCTTGTAGGCTGTTGGATGCTTAGCAAATAGGAGAAAGGCAAGAGAGATTGGAAAGAGGAGATCAAATTTGGTGGCTTTTGAGAGCATCAAAGAAGCAACAAGTAGGAAATCGAATCACAAATATTCTTTTAGAAAGTAACAAGCGATGCTACTCTAATTTTTGGATTTAGTTCGAGCCGGTCGACGGCGGCCAGCAGAGTTTGAGATACATCCAAACGAGGGGACACGGACAGGTTGTGTGTCAAGTCGCGTTCATTTTCTTGGGTGGAATTTGCAATTGACAAAGAAAATTTAGAATTTCTTGGAGTACAAATCGATAAATTTAGTATTTTCGAACCAAAAATCACATATTTATGTTATTGGATGATTTATTATAACTTAATATTTGACAGCATGTAGAAAATATTATTCTAAAAAAATTTGTAGAATAATCCTATTTACAACTTATTTATTAATTTTCTTTATTTGTTATTCTATTCTGCATATCTCTTAATTTTTATATAAAACTCTATTTATTTTTGCCATGATTCAAATTATTTGATTTTTCACTTAAAAGTAAGAGTCCGTATGGTATGTAACTAGCAAATGCAATTATTTTATCGCAATTTATAATGATATTTTTACTTTATTTTAATTGAAAAATATGATTAGTTAATCGCGACTAAATCGAGATAATCTTAAATCAAACCAACGCCAAATGTCTTACCAAGATTGGAGAGCAAAAGCCATGAAATGCAAGGGAAATGTAAAGCAAAGTCAACTTCTTATATGTTTTTATCTTTTTCTATATATAGCGACTCCCAACCAAGGGCCCCGTGACAGAGTGCATGTGCTATCAAACTCTGAGCAAAGACATTGCATTTGATGGGTGGTTGAATGTACCATTCACCTGTGCTTCATACAAGCAAGACTGACAGCTCCAAGCTACAGGAATAGCCCAAGTTACAGAGTTACATCAGAAGAGCAAGTATGCCCACGGTGTTAAAGACAGAGACCAGACCAAGTTGCAGCAAGGAAAGCAACCCCCTTCCACTACTACTCTTAATACATGATAGCTGATGCCACTGCATGTGCAGCACAATGTCTTCATGGATTCAGAGCACTGTGTCACCAACCAATATGATGGCACTTTGCACATCAATGGAAACACCGTGGACCATCACCCTCCTCATCACCTTCCCCTCTCCTGGCTACTCCTTGTCCATTGCTCCCCCAATAATGCAAATAATGGTGGTCCTAGGCATGACATCGTGCCATAAAAGCACTGTGTGCGTTGATGCACACCTTTCATTCATGTTGGTGCATGGCTCTTCTCTTGATCTCTGGGGTCCTTCGTTTCTCTCATCATGGTCATGTGGATGTACAGGCAGTGCTCAAGGCTTGTTTCTCATTGTTGAAGCAATCCAGTCTGCGTATTTCTTCCTACAGTCTTTTTCACGTGTGCAAAAATCTCTATGGTCAGATATAAAGACACTAGTGATACTAAAATTTAGTCGTATTAAATCGACACTATCTCAAATCAAACGCTTTTTAAGAAAAACAATTATTCCACATTACTGTTGAAAATATCTATAAAATGCTTCACAATTAGAGATTTTCAATTGAATATTGCATTAAATGCCCTCCTACATGTGTCATATAACAAAAATGTCGTCTTGTATTTTTCAGGATAACAGACAGTAGTTTGCGCAATAGACAAAAAGAGAGAAAGCAATAAGAATACTCGATCGGTAGTGGGAGGGATATGATTATGCTACTGAACCTTGTTATTGGCCTTAACCATGAGCTAGGCGACTTAGCTGATTATTGAAATGGACGGAGACTATGTGTAACCACGTCAAAGTACAAGGGGAAGCTAAAAAACAGTAGAAGCATATAGACTGATGGGAATATGCCAGCCCATGTGGGCACATAACATCTTGCTTGAGCTTGCACTAGGTTGAAATTACAAAATAAAGCAAAGGATTCTTTGGGACAATAATATCTCCCCAAGCTCAAAATGGCATTTTGTCAAACAGGTAATGAGGGTGACAAAGAAGAAGCCATCTCCATCACAAAAAGACTATGTGCATGAGCAGTCAATGGAGGCATGAAAAGGGCACCACACTCTGACATTGTCCCACAAGAGGGACAACATCTCCCGATGCAAAGCTGTATTCCCCACCCCCGACCTTGCACTTGTTTTTGGAGTCCTTCCCCCTCAGGGGGTGACTTAATTTTTTTTTTTGGATGAGATTAGCTAGCATACTTACAATTATGTTTAGCACTAATCTAGAGGGTTCATGAAACTACATTTTGCACATAATTTTTATCTATGTGTATAAAAAATGGATAAATCAAAATCATCTTAGTTATATGAACATTATATATATATATATATATATATATATACCTAGATTCTAGATTTGTGACTTATTAATAGTTCCTTTTTTTATTGTTTTAAAAATTTGAAATCTTGATGATATAAAATGTTAAAATACAATATTTTTTTATGATATGTATATTAATGTATTTAAAATTATAACTTTAAAGTGTTATATAACATAAAGTAAGGTTTTAAGTTTTGGTTTTAGAATCGGTTTTGACACCCATCAAAATTGGTACATTTCGATCGTTTTGATTCATTTTAGCAAAAACCACTTCATTTTGGTTTTCATCAAATCATTTTTTAAAATTTTCTTCAACAAAAATTTAATTGAAAATTTAAAAAATATTAACAAAATTTTTAAAAAGAGAAAATAGTTTATATGCCCATATATTTATTAAAATTATTAAATAAAATATTTTGGTAAAAAATAACATAAAATATGAAAGAAAAAAATAATAAAAGGAAAGAATTGAACCTAGGTCACCTTGATCTAGAATCATGGTCTTAACTAATTAGATTGAGTATAATTAGTGATAAAGATATAAAATATAAATATAAATAAAATTTTTTAAAAAAATAAAAACCGAAAGTAGTATAAAATTTTAAAATTAATAGGCATAAAACTAAATATACTAGTTTAAAAATTGGTTTAAAATAAGAAGCGAAAATCGGTTCTCATCTCAAATTAATATAATTTTAATTTTGAGATTTTAAAAATTAAAATTCAGCTTTAATTCGAGAAATTAGAGAATGGATTTTTTTTACCGTTATCTGAACTTGATTTATAAGTCCCAAATCCATGAGCAACAATACTTCAAAAACAATGCTGACTCACGGACTTGAAGAAGTTCTCTGGTCAGACGTTCGCTTTCTCAACAAAATTTCTTTTTATATATCTTTCTCAAATTTATAAGAAATATGGGTGTTATTCATAAAAAAATCACAAAAGTTCCATTTACGCTGTTGCCGACGGGAGGCAAAGCCAGAGCGGTAAATAGGAATCAGAAGGCAAAATCCGAGTCTGACGGAAGGAAATCTGCCATGAACACCAAAGCTGAATAACGAATACACATTAATAAATCAATTTAGTGAATAAACAAATAAAATAAATATCCAAAAGCAAAGCCAACCAAGTGGCCTCGCTTGAATAAGCTCCATCCGAAAACAAAATTATAAAGAAACAAAAAAAAAGGTTTTCCTGTAATTAATCGAGACGGATTCCAATGTGAGGGCAAATGGGGAATTTCATGTCCAGTGAGGTAAATATTAAGTAATCGGAAAAAGGAGAAGAAAATTATATTTTTGCATATAACTCCCTCTATCTCAGAAAATTATAGCTAATCTCTTTTCGAATAAATGTATAAAAGCCCACTTGAATTGACTGCAAGAAAATGATCGCCTCACTCTCGCATTATTTATTCAAATATTTTGAATTTTTCTGAAAAAATTATTCGAATTCGAACATAGATAATTTGAAATTTTTATGTCATTGAAATTCTAACATAATTTATATTACTTATTTAATTAGTTAATTAAAATTTTCTCATGATCATCTCTATTCAAGGTGGTCTGTATTCTCTTTCGATTAGTGTGAATAGGAGGACATTCATTCTTTTATTTTTTTAAAAAAAATAACAAAGTCTATAAGCTAGTTATATATTTTCGACCTGGTCGAACTTGGATATTGATCAATTAAACGGTGAATCACCAACATTTACTTGTTAAAATAAATAAATTGTTTCAAAAATTAAACTCATGACCTTATTTTTTCAGAAGGCCAACACCCAACCCCTTTTTATTATTAGATTTTTGTTGTCAAGTTTCTTGATCTTAATCTTTGCTCTAAATCCTATTATTGATGAAGTCAAATTTATTACTGATTTTGAATTAAGAGATCTCTTGAGATTAAATTCGTTATGTCAATTTACGTCGCACGATTTGTAAGATGGAGATACTGTGAGAGGTATTGTCAAAATACAGCGATCTCTCTGAAACTTAACTTAATATTATCCTTTGGAAAAAAATAATAATGAAATTTAGATTCTTGTATATCTATACAACAGATAGAAAAATCTCTTTTTTTTAAATATTTATCAAAAATAGTATTTCTGATTTTTAAAAAATTTGTTATGATTATCTTCTGAAATATAGTTATTTTTTTAATGAATTTTTCCTGAATTTAATTTTGAATCCCTGACTAAATGGATTTAAGATTTTACTATATCATCACTTATGTTTCCAAAAATTTGATTGCATCAAGGAACATGATTTTTAGGAGCCTATTTGGTTGAGGGTCAAGGCCGGCATCAAAATTTTTTAAAATTATTTTTTAAAAAAGAATTAAAGATTAATTATTTTACATTATTATTGAATTAAATTATTATTAAAAAATTTAATTAAAATTTTAAATTTTAAATTATTTTAAAGTTAAATTTAATAAAAAAATATCTTCTAAAAATAATTTACTAATTTGATTTTAATTTTAAACTTAATTCGTTATCAAATATACTCTAAAAGCCACGTTAACGTGGGATATGGAGGTTTGACATTTTGGGCTAAGTGAAGTATTTATGTCTTAAAAATTAGGTACAGGGTCCATCAAATGTTTCGGTTTGAAATTCGATACTAAATTTTAAAAATATATTATTTATATTTATATATTATAAAACATGTGCAGCATATGTGATTACAAGTTTCATTTTGAATCAAACTAATTTAAAATTAAATTTTAATTACTATATTAAAATATTTTAAACTGATCTCGAAATCGAAATTTAAAATTTTAAATGAAACAAACATATTAAAAAAATCATTTATCTCTCATTGTTGCATAGTTTTAATGATTTTTTTACTTTAAAATAATGAAAGTCATTGAATTTAGTCTTCTTTTAGATCTTCTCCTTAAAAAAAGTAATAATAATATAATATTAAATTTTTAGACTTTTTCGACATACTCTTTTAAAGAGTGACCTAGTTTTCAATACATTCATGTAAAAATTACAATACTTTATATATTCTTAAAAAAGTAAAATTTTTTACGGATATTATTAGGATATATTCTATATATTCTTGAGAAAGTTAAAATCTTTTCCAAATATCCTTTTAAAAAGTTAGATGACTGGGATATTAGGGTAAAATCCTAAAATTTTCCCGCGAAAGTAACTGAATAACAGGGAAAGACCTGAACTAGGAAGTAATTTTCCACAGTTCAGGGGGCCAGAAGCAAAGATGGTGCAGGAAAAGAAAGGCGTATATCGGAGCGCAGGCGTGTCGGGTGCCGTCGGTCATCTCCCAGCGCCCGGCACAAACGGCGCTGCCCTTGTCTGCCAGTATTACACAAGATCCATTTTTTAAAAAATTTTATTTTTTAAAAAAGAAATTTTTGAAAAAAAAAATCCATAAGAGAGTAGTACAATGCGCGGGACCCACCGGCATGCAGGAGTCTGGCTCTCAAAATGCATCACGTGGAATCAATGAGACACCGATTCCATGACACCTCCAATCAATCAATGCTATGTATCGGATTCGGATCCGTTTCTTTCAAATAATAATGATAATAATTATATCTGAAACTATCAAAAATAAGAAGGATAATTGCTTCTTTCCTAATGTATATCGGATTCGGATCCGTTTCTTGCACGTAATAATAATGAAGAAGGAAACAAAACGGGTCGCGGGTCTTTGGCCCGTAGTGAATTGGATCACATGGGATGACGAGAGAGATAGAGCACAAGAAACAGAGCGAGCCAAGAGCAGGATAAGCAGAAACTCAAAACCCAGAAGCAGCAAAGTGGGGGGAGAAAAGAAAAGAGATGGTGCTGGGCGCGTGACCGCCCAAACAAAGACACAGCTCCCCACCCCAGCTTTTCCTCTACTTTCCCGTGTCCCTCCTTTGACTCCGTCTTCCTTCCTTTTTTCCTATTAATTAGGATTTAATTATTTAAATTAGCAAATAAATAATCAAGCAAAATTTTAACTACTTAATTATAATTATGCAACAAACGTACTCTTAAATGCTAATTAAGCAACTAGACGATAACTTAACATTTATTATTACTAACAATTTGGCGTCTACCTCCGTTAGGCGCCAACATGGATTGCCCAGGCATTTACAGACTAGCTTTTGATACATTATTTAGAAATTAGAAATACTATATATATTTAGAAAAACTATAAGGACCCATTTAAATTTAAACTAAAAGTGAATAATCATCACATGCTTATCTCCATTTAACAATCAAATATTTATTAACTAATATGATTAACTCTTAAAATAATATTAATATATAACATTAGTTATAATAACTCAGAATACCTACTAAATAATATAATTAATTTATATAATTAAATTAAAATATACTAATTATACTGAAATGTAATCATACTATATTGAGAATATTTCAAATCAAACTCTCTCTAAATGTGTTTATATAAATACAAGAAGGAAAAGGGTTTCTTCCATAAAAAACCAACAAAGTTGACACGGACGGAGATTAACGGAAAAAAAAAAAAAATCCTTTTTTAGTTTCCCTATTTTAGTCAAATTATTATTCTTAAAAATAAAAATTACTTTATTAGAGTCCGCGTCCTCTCCCGCACATCTCGTCTTGTCGTACGTGCCCGTCTCCCCCGTCTCTCAACGCTATAAATATCAACCAGCAACCGACTCTCCACAAAATTCACTCCTTCGGTCCTTCCTTCTTCCTCCGTCCTTCATGGCCGTTCAAGCCAACTCTACCGCCTGCGCCGGCGGCCTTCCCCTCGCCGGAGCTGACCCGATCCGCTACTTCCAGCTCCTTCACGGCGCTTCGGCCTTCATCGGCCCCGACAGCAAGCTCACCTCTGTCCCCACCGCCGGATCTCGAAAGCGCGCCCGGGGGGACCCCTTCGTGACGACGAAGCCATCCCCTATCTCCGCAGATCAGACCCGCTTGCTGGCCTCCGCCGCCGCCTCCACCAGCGGCCAGGATCTCGTCAACCATCTCTACCGCCAGAGCCTCGAGATCGATGCCATCATCCGCTTCCAGGTACCGGATCTCTGCCCTGCTACTCGTTCTTATGATCTGGGAGATTTGGGGATCTTAGCTGATGGATGCCTTTTGATGGATTATTAGAATGAGAGGATGAGATTAGGAGTGGAGGAGGTGCGGAACAAGCACTGTAAGGCGTTGCTTGCTGCGGTGGAGCAGCAGGTGGCACGGCGGATGAAGGAGAAGGAGGCGGAACTGGACGCCGTGCGGCGGAGGAACTCGGATCTAGAGGAGAAAGTCCGCCTTCTCGCCGCCGAGGCGCAGATCTGGTTCAACCTAGCGAGAAACAGTGAGGCCGCGGTCTACAGCCTCCGGTCCAGCCTCGAGCAGGTGCTGCTAGCCGGCGCCGGATCTCCGGCGAGGGAAGAGGGGTTCGGGGAAAGCGGTATCGCCGACGATGCCCAGTCGTGCCGCGTTGCCGAAGTGGCCTCGGCGTCACAGCCGCCGCCGGGGAGGAGGTGTAAATCGTGCGGGGAGAGCGATGCGTGCGTTTTGCTGCTACCGTGCAGGCATCTTTGCCTATGCAGAGACTGCGATCCACAAGCTGACACTTGTCCAGTTTGCCGGTCGGTCAAGAACGGTAGCCTCCATGTATTTGTTTGCTGATTTGGCGGGAAACAGCGAGTGGATCCGATCCGTTCTCGGCTGCAGGAAATCATTTTCCTTTTTTCTTTTAAGAAGAGACATATTTGTAGATTTCAAAGCGATGATAACGAAGGCAACTGATTTTGATTTTACCACTTTAGAAATTCGAGTTGTGATCGTTTCCAACGGTGTCTTGCTTTTTTCGCAATTGCTGATCAAAATAAGCATATTTTAAGGAACGAGAAATTGATCTTGAATTGCTTTTTTTTTTTTTTTTTTTTCGTGACGCCATTATTTGTCGAATTATAAATAATTATGCTTATCTATGTAAATATTGATTTAAATAAAAATAAAATAAAATAAAATAAATTGTGTGTGATAGCTACATGCAGAATATGGCAAGGCAACGCCATTGAATTGTTCCCGCACATGTTGGTGACAGGCGAGTGGAACACTGGTGTGAGCGCGCGCGTCCCAATGGATGCTTCTTTGACTAGCAATAATTAATTGGAACAGCAAGCTTTTTCAGCAAAAAGGGCCTGAAAATGGAAAGAAACGTCCCCCTGGTGGGGAGGGTGGGTAGTCAGTGTTGGCTCTGCGCGTGTTGCCGTGGATGCGTCGGAATAAAGAACCAGACTCATCATTTATGGCATTGGATGCTTCTGTCAAATACCTACACTGTTTCTGTGTAAAACCTCTATATAAACCATGGTTCGCGGTTTGGGCCGAAACCGAAACGTTTCGGTTTCGGTCGGTCCGGAATCGAAACCTAATTTTTCGTTTCGGTTAAATCATAGTTACTGTTTATCTTCACCGAGCGCGGCCGGGAACGTGTGCTGACGAGCGCGCGGGAGCGGGAGCTCGCCGGGCTTGAGTCCGGGCGAGCGGGCGAGCGAGAGCTCGCCCTGCTCAGAACCCGGGCGGGCGGGCGGGGCTCGCCGGGCTCGAGCGAGCGGGCGGGCCGGGGGGGGAGCTCGCCGGGCTCGAGCGCGGGGCGGGCGGGCTGCGGGCGGCGGGCGGGCCTCGCGCTGCTGCCGCGGGGGGGGGGGGGGGGGGGGGGAGGGGGGGGGGAGGGGGAGGTGGAGGGGGCGGGGGGCGAGAAGAGGAACTCGCGCTGGTTTCGTGTCCGAGCCCAAGGGCCATGCGCACTCGCTGGTTTGTCGGCACTCTATCGCCTATCTCGCGCCCTCACCGACCTGACCTGTACTTCCGCAAGATAAAGCCAGCCTTACATTGAGGCCAACACTATCGCCAATTTGATTTCGGCGTCAGTATCGATTTCTGTCAGATACTGTTCACGTACATAATATTTTTTACGTAATTATTCATTATTTTTTAAATTTTTAAACATATTATAATTTTTTAATTTGAAGTTAAAAAATAATTGAAATAAAGTTAAATTTTAGTCAAAATATGATTTTCATTTTAGACATTCGATATATGATTATACTTCAGAACCGCTGCCACGAGATCGCGCAGAACTAGTTGTTCTGGCTCATATGTCTACAAATGCTCGTCCGGATCATCCAGGTACTGAATTTGTAGTTCCACACCCAGATGTTCCAAACTCAACTGATGATGATTATGATGATTAGTTGTATTATCTTAAAATTTATAAAATTATGTATGTGTGAAGTATATTTTAATGAAAAGTTAAATGTGCTTATGCTAATTTTAACTTTTAATCATATTCATGTTATTTCTTATATATTTTTTTAATATACTAATATATATTAAAAGTAGATAATATCAGTGACTAACTATCAAAATTAATATTAATTAACTAAAATAATATTTAATATTATGGTAATATTAAGTATAAATTCATTCCTAATTTTTCAAATTTTTTCAAATTTTTTTAAATATTTTATCATATTTTTAATTTGAAGTCAAAGTACAATCAAAATATAGTCAAATTCTGGTCAACACCCAATTAATAATTTTAAAAAAAATTTCGACCGAAACCGAAACGGCCGAAACTAAAACCGAAACGGCCGAAACGTATCGATTTCGCTGGGTCCCGAAACCAAAATCGAAACCGAAACGGTAAACCTTGATATAAACTCACTTCCTTTTCACGTGCTGCAAATCCTTGTATTGATTGTTCCGCCCATTAAAAATCCGATTATCCTTTGTTAGTGAGAGGACTGGCAGGCCATGATGCTGCTCAGTTAGTCTAGGATCCTTTCCCCATAAGCACATGGCTTTCACTAGTCACTTTTGTTGTAGGGCCTAATGCATGTTACAATCCACACACCAGTTGCGCCATGTGAGTAAACCAAGGCAGAGTTGTTCAGTGCATGGGAAATGGGGGAACTTGAGCAGAACACAGCCATTAAAGAAGAGAAGAGATTAAAAAAAAAAAGGAGTCTTTTTTTTTTATTTTATGTGTGGGGCTGGTATATGGTACATTCAACCCTCCACCATCAAATGCAGTTGCTTTCTCTGATTTTGATGGCATATATTGCACAATGGTGGTGGGGCACATGGTTTGGCAGAGGTTGTTTGCTGATCAGTTCTCAGAGATGTATTATCTGTGTGAATATATGTTGCTGGTTGACTTTTCTTGCTAGCTTTTTTTTTTCCTTGTATTATCTGTGCAAAATTTTCCATGCAACCCCTTGAAAATAGGTATAATTGCTTTTTTCTAATTTGTCCGCTTTAATTTTTTGTGAGTTTTTAGTAATTAACTATCTATTTTCTTGTAAATTTATAAAAACCCACCTGCATTATTATTATTATTATTAAAAAATTATTTATCTCATATTATAAATTCGAAAAATTATATCAATTAAAATATTTTTAAAATATTTTATTTAAATTTAATTTTATCAATTAAAATATTATAAAAAATCAAATTATTCTCATTTGATTTTATATCAAACAACCGGTTCACAATTATGGGATAATTGATTGACAAAATTAGATTTTAAACTCCCATTTTAATAAAATTAGATAATTGATTTTCCATAAAAATTGAAACAAGATAAATTTTTTTTATATTAATTTAATAATTATTAAAACTAAAACTAATTATGAATAATTTGGTCCTTTTTTATTAATTTTAATTGATAAACTTAAATTAAAATTGAATATTTTTTAAATATTTTAATTGAGGTGAATTTTTATAAATTTATAGTATAAGGCCGGTGTTTTTTTACTAATAGTGATAAAATATATAATTTTTTATAAATTCGTAATAATGTAGATAGTTTCTTACTAAAAACTTATTTTTAAAAAAATTGATTCAGTCCAATCCAAATATTTTCATCCAATTCACCTCGTATCTTTTCAAATTTTGTATGGTTCAACCTTTTCCAATAGCTGACCCTAATTGTACCAAATTTGTTATGATTTATTTCTTCCCTCACAATAATAGTTGGAGGCTTCAAATTGAAATTAGGGCTTTTATTTATTGTCTTCAATATTCCCTCAAACTCGATCTCCTTATTGGGGTGTGTATATTCCCTCTATTTCATCATTCACCCCTCGTGTGTACCAGGTGACCTTCTAACCCATGATGTTTTTCGATGATGGTGGTTATTGAGTTTTAGGTGTCTCAAACTCGAATTAGAGTTTAAGTTAAAGTAGGAATCCAAAGTTGAATTTAGATTTATAATTGATTTGTAATATTATGAGTTGTAATTAGATTAAAACTCAGACTCAATAAGGGTCTATAAATATACTATAATACATAAGGCTTAGATGTGGTGTAATATTGAGGTTGACCTAGAGAGAAATAGAGAAAATAGAGAGAAGATAAAGAGAGAGACTGTCGGCTTTCATGTGTGGGTCTTTCTAGTGCTTTTCGGTGGTCTCTCATGGTGCCTCCTCGTGGTGTTTTCTTAGAAATTCTCTCTGAAAGTAGAAACGTTGCCAGGCCTCGGTGAAAAGGTTTAGTTGAGTAAGAAAGAATGAAGTCTTTTTTATAAACTTTCGTAAAAGCCTTTTCTTCTGATAGTGGATTTCTCATTATCTTATCTTGTTATTTTCTTTTATCTTGTATTACTCCTCGTTTCTTGTATTATTTGAAAATAAGGTAATTCATGAACCTTCCACTGCGAATCCCAATAATTAGTATCAGAGCTTAGGAGCAAACAACTAAGATGACAAAGTCCTTACTCGAGATGGAGAAATTTGGTGGCAAGATAAATTTTACTTTATAGTACAAAAAAATGAAAGCGATTCTTACTTATCAAGATTTGCAAAAGACGTTAGAGGGAAAAGAAAAGAGGATGGCCAAAATAAGTGATGAAGACTAGAAGAAGATAGATCAAAAGATATTGCATTTAATTATTTTAAGTCTGACTGATGAGATTTGTACAATGTTATTGACGAAGAGACGACGATGGACATTTGGACAAAACTTGAGAAGTTGTACATGTCAAAAAGGTTTACGAACAAGTTCTATCTGAAATAACAGTTGTACGGACTGCGTATGAGCGAAGATACAACTATATTATATCACCCGAATGCCTTTAATAAGATTATCAATGATTTGCTGAAAGTTGATGTAAAGTTTGAAGAGGACGATAAGACGTTGATTCTCCTGATGTCTCTTCCTGCTTCGTACTTTCATATTGTGACTATAATTCTTTATGGTAAAGAAACTTTCAAGATGGAAGATGTGATAATTAGTCTTCTTTCTAATGAGAAAAAGAAAACCTCCAATATTAATATGAAGTTTGGTGAAGGATTGGTGGCTCACGAAAGAGAAAGATTAAGAGAACATGGAGAAGACAAGTAACAGTCCAAATCAAAATTGAAGGCGAAAATACAATGTTATTCATGTAAAAAGTATGACCACAATAGACGGTATTGTCCTGAACGTGGGAAAATAGAGTCCTCCAATATAGCGATGACAATATCAGATGATGCTTTTAAGAATAGTGCGAATGGAGATGTTTTTGTTGTATCCGCAGACATCGGCACTTCTATTAAGTGAATTTTACATTTCGATAGTTCTTTTCATATTTGCTCCAGAAAGGATTAGTTTATTTCTTATGAGGAGAATAAGAATAAAGGTACTGTTTAGTTGGGCAATAATTCAGTATGTGAGATCGTCGATGTGGGAACAATCAAAATCCAGATATTTGATGGAGCGATTCGTACTCTTACTAGAGTGAGGCATGTTCCCAAGATGCGAAGGAATCAAATTTCACTTGGTGTACTAAACTCAAAAGGCTATAATTATTCAGCAAAATATGGAGTCATGAAGGTGACACATGATATTAGAATCCTGATGAAAGGTGAGAAGTGCGACAATGTCTATCGATTAATAGGGAATACTATTGCAGGTGGAGTTCTGATGTCTACAGTAGTAAAGAGGAATCATTATAGTCAGAGTAATTTGATGAAAGATAAATGTTCTCTTCGAATTACTTTTACTACAACAATAGACATAAGTCATCCGAAAAGCTTCCAAAAGTACAAGACTGTAGGCATGAAGAGTGAATTCGAGATTGGATTCAGCTCGCATCTTGCGAGTAGCTAAATAAGCTAGTAGCCCAGGAGCAGGGGCTGGATAAGAAATAACAGCTGAAGATTCGTAATGGTGGCACGCCCGAGTTCAAGTCAAGGTGAAAATTATTGAGTTTTTGGTGTCTCAAACTCGAATTAAAGTTTGAATTAAAGTAGAAATCCAAAATTGAATTTAGATTTATGATTGATTTATAATATTAGGAGTCGTAATTAGAGTAAAACCTAGACTCAATAAGGGTTTATAAATATACTATAATACATAGGGCTTAGGTGTGGTGTAGTATTGAGGTTGAACTAGAGAGAAATAGAGAGAGAGGAATAGAGAGAATAGAGAAAAGAGAAAGAGAGAGTGTCGGCTCTCGTGTGTGGGTCTTTCTAGTGTTTCTCAGTGGTCTCTCATGGTAATTCCTCGTGATGTTTTCTTAGAGTTTCTCTCTGAAGGTGGAGGCGTTACCGAAGCTTGGTGAAAGAGTTTAGTTAAGTAAGAAAGAGTGAAGTCTTTCTTGCAAACTTTTGTAAAAACCTTTTTTTTTTATAGTGGATCTCTCGCTACCTTATCTTGTTATTTTCTTTTATCTTATATTACCTCTCGTTTATTGTGTTGTTTGAGAATAAGATAATTCGTGGATCTTTCGCTACAAATCCCAACAAGTGGTGTCTTATAGTGGTATTATCAGTCAATATCTCTTTACTAGAATCCTACTGCAAGTTCCTCCTCGAAAAGTAATATCTTCTTCCACAAGTGGCCACTTCTCCATTTTGAATTAGGCTTGTTGGCGTGCCTTATTCTCCAATGTGTTTTTTTTGGAATTTAGGATTCTCTATTAGAAATATAGCTCTAAGTTATTAAATTAAGACAATATAGTTCTTTATTATAATTTAGGATTTAAATTTTGGGTAATGTAGTTTAAATTAGAGTTTAATTGGATCAAAAGGAAGGATTGGTGAAAATAATTATTGTAAATTAATAAATGACGTGGGCGTGTGTTGAATAGATGGGATGATGTAATTAGATGTTGTAATGCGCTCAGTGTTTAGTATATGTAATTTAGCAATATATTGTATTTTTATTTATTTTCCATTCTTAATGTATGTTGCATTCATTTGTTGTATTTATTTTTTATTGTTAAAATATTTAGTATTCATTTTTTACATTCACTTATTAATACATATGTACTCATTTTTTTATTATCTTTTATCCATTGAGCATTATATAACTATATTTATCTATGTAGTTTGATGTATTAATTGTATTCATGCATATTTATTTGGCAAGTACACAAATAAACATTTCAATTTACTTATTTATCCATTTGATTCATTATTTATCTTGTTGATTGTCTATCTCATTCCTTGTGCTTTTTCAAATATGTGGATTGTACTACTTTCAAGATATATTTTCTATATTTGATGATGGTTGGTCATTCAATTTAGTTTACTCCGATGATATTCCTTTTTTGATATTAAAGTACACAATTAATTTGGTTATTGAGAGGTTGGACAAAGCTAGAAGGGACGCTTTCGATGCAAAGTTTCCTCCACTACAAGAGCGATGAACTGATATGATTTGTATGATGCTATGATGATGGATGATATTATTTTCCTATGATAAAGTATTAGGTTATTGAATGTATTCCTATTTGTACTCATGTATGTGTTATTGTCATACAATTTCTTATAAGAGTGAATATTTTACACATAAAAAATATTTTTTTCAAAGATAAATAAAAAAATAAAATAACTACCTTTTAAATAAAATAAATGTATAACAACTAAAATTGAATATTTTATCACTCGCTCTATGTTGAAAATCGAATACAATAGCTGAAAAAAATAAATTGACTACAAGAGGAGGATCAATTGATATGGTTAATGAATGTACTTGCATGTGTACTAGTGTATATGTTATTATCATCCAATTCATTTTAGGGGTGAATACAATAAAAATAAATACTCTTCAAATAAAATAAATACATATCATATAAAATATAAATATTTTTCAAATAAAATAAAATACACAACAAACTAAAAAATGAGACACTAGAGTGAATACTCTATGTTGAAGTCTAAATACAATATCATGAAAAATCGTTGAATTGAAGAATGCATAACACATGAAAAGAAGGACTTTCACATGAAAATCACCAATCACTTTATAAGCGTTGTCCACTTAGTCATCAACCATAATAATAATGATTTTCAGAACCCGCTTTTGAACCACATGATGGATGTATCCATTATACACACTTTTTCGTCAAAATAAAAAGAACAAGTATTTTTGGATCATTAGGGATGAGGTAACTCACCTCATGCCTCATTGGACCTAAGAAGATATCTTTTGCCTATTTTCCCAAGAGCAAAATTCATTGTCGAATGACGAAGATGGGAAACATGCATCACTTTTGTACTATGTGATTGCAAATAAGTTCTTAATAGAAACCATTAGAGAGTGGATTTGAGATCAAATGGACCACATGGGCCTGGAGATAAGATAGGAGATGCGATCAATGTTATAATTTGTAACAATAGGCTAAAAAACCACTACAAATGCCTCATATCATCGAAAAAATACATAAAAAGAAAATTAAAGGAAAATAGAGGGTGAACAATGGTAGTTTTACCTCGCAAGACGCGCAAGAGGTAGAGTTATCTCTCAAAGAAATTACGCTAGATGATTTTGGCTCACAGAAAAGATGTGAAATAGCACTGTTGTTCCCACTTTGAATAGTGATAGTTTCTTCCATCAAAATAATTTTACTAAACTGAAAATGCCAATATGATCTTGTCCATGAGATGCGGGAGAAAGGGAATTATGGGTTGGGCTAAACCAATTTTTAAAAAAATTGAAGAGGCAAAAAAGAATTTTCCCAAATAATTATTGGGAACTTGGAAATATCAAATTAGCCCTTTAAGAAGACAAGAGATGTTTGTTTAATGGAAATTTGGAGATTTGAGATTTTAAAATTCTTGAGACTTTTGAAATCCAATATTTGTTATATAAAATTTTAGAATTTTAGAACTTTGAATTCCAATAAATTTAGGATTTACAATTCTGTTATAAAATGATGGGACTTCAAAATCCTAGACTTTAGAGTCTAATATATGAAGTTGCATATTGAACTCTAAAGTTTGTTGATGGAGACAAATGATAATAGAGGTATTCTAGGGTTTTGGTTGTTTTTACCCTACCTCTCAATATTTGTCATCCTAGCCTTACGTCCTTTACCTCTTCTAGCAAGGCTTGTCACTGGTGTTACCATTGATCATCGTTGATCATTCCTTTAAAAGGTTCTCTCGCTCTCTCTCCCTCTAAAATTTTAACTAGATTGTTAAGGTTCTATTGTGAGGCTTGTTTCCTTTATTTTGTCCTAGTTTTCCTTCTCCTCATGCTTCTGCTCTTGGGGCTCATTTCCTTCTTCTTCTGCTTCTTATGCACCAAGGGCCCATCCTGTCTTTGTTGTTGTTCTTCTTCTTCATTTTATGTAGCAATAATGATTATTATTATTATTTATTTTATTCATTAATTGCTGCTTTTCTTCTTATTCTTCTCCTTCTGTGATCGCAACAACAACTCTTTTCATCTTCTTTCGCAATTGCAGTAGTAGTTGCTACTTTTTTTTTCTTCTTTTTTTTTATCTCATTGTTCTTCTTCTTGAATTATGGTAATTTCAATGTTCACATTCAAAAATATAACCAAATAAATATAAAATTTGTAATTATAAATTTGATAAGTAAAACAAAATAAATACTAGATTTAAAATTTTGAATTTATAAGTCATGCAAAAAAAAATACAACATTCGAATTTTCAAATTCATAGATTTTAAAATTCTTAGAATTTAAAAGTACCACAAAACCAATAAGTAAAAAAAAAAAAAAATAATATTTGTAAAATTTCAAAATAAATAAATGATAAATATAATTTTTTTTTGCTTTGTAAAAATGAGTGCGAAGTGGCATAAGTTTTAGCATAAGTGAGATTGAGACTTGGGTCCCAATCAAAACACCAAAAAATAAATAAAAAACTTGACAAGTAATGAGACAATTGAAAGAGTGAAAACGGAAGACCAGTCATGTCTCCCGTCTCGGTGGTGTCTCAAAATTGGCTGGCGGCCATGGACCGGCACCAGCTAAATCCAAAAATAGGCTTGCGTGCGTTTGTTGTTCTTCGCTCGAAAGCTACGAGAAAAGATTCTATCTTTTTCGTTTTTGTTTATCGGAGGACACCGAGCTTGACCTTATTTATCTCGTGACCTCCCATTTCCCTTTCCTTTCTCGTGATTGGTTCTTTTCTTTTTTCCGAGGGCCGCGACTGGTAATAAATAGATTTTCTGGACTTTAGTGTAAAAGCGACGTGTACTTGTCCTCCGAGATGTAAATTGGCGGGCAAAGATGGCCATCATCATCCTCCACGCCTCGTCGTCGTCGTCGTCCTTTTGTGGGCCCACGCCCAACATGAGTATCCCGTTCCCATCAAGTGGGGGCCCACTGCTTCTACGTGGGTCCTGGCCCACCCGTTCGTTACTTCTACTGTCCAGGACTTCTGGGCCCACCGAACCTTTCTGGGAAATTACGGAAGCCATCATCACCCGGTCACTTCAACCACGTCAATGATGTCATTGTAAGTGCGTGCTGAACCTGGAATCTCCATCCAAAAAAAAAAAAAAAAAAAAAAATCCTTCCCTGACAATTTTTTTATTTAATTCAGCCCAATCAAAATTAGGATTTCCTTTTCGTACTTGCTTTCAAAATTTCGGTTTATTAGAGTTAGATTAAATATTTAAATTTTTTTAATATCATATTAGAAGGAAATAATTATATATAATTATTGAAATTACATGGACTGAAAGTAAAAATGATAAATGTTAGGTGGTCATTCGTAAAACTCCCAAATCTGAAATGCAATCACGTGGTATATGACTCCCCACTCGAGGAATGAGATATTATTAATGTTCATCAATTGTACATGGTCCATCTTGACAGCGAACCCACTCTTTCCTCAATGGCCCTCTCTACCTCCTTTTTTTTTTTTTTTTTTAAATTTGTTTAAATTTGTTTAAATTTTTGTTTTTTCTCTCACCTAATCCGCACATTTCTATATCTTTATAATGCCAGTGTTGATTTATTATTAAATCCTTAATGACTGTCCCTTAATTACGAGATCCAAATCTTTGTGGGCCAGCCATCGAGTGTGTGGCTTAAGATATTGTTTTATTTGATTTGGAAAAAGTGAACATGGTCGGTTGTGCCATCTTAATCTCCCTGGCACCCCTTTTTGTTCTGCCTGGTGCAACCCAATATGAGCCACTTATCTTTGTCATTGTGCCATGGGGCCTATTAATATGATTTCAATCAAAAAAAAGTTTTAAAATTTTGGTCAAAATTTATGAAAAATATAATAAAGTAAGTTTAAAATTTATTTTACAAAATTAGTATTTTTAAAGCCTTAAAATATTTGAAATTATTAAAATGATCGAAATTTAAAATAGCGGATGTCAAAATTAATTTTAAAATCAAAATTTAAAATAAAAACTTTTAATTTTGACTAAAAGCACAATGAACGGTTCTAAAAATTATGTCAAAAATTAATATTTTTAAAGTCATAAAATACTTAAATTTATTGAAATAACTGAAATTGGGAAAACATATCCATCATTTTGATGAATGCCAAAATTAATCCTAAAAGCGAATATGAAAAGCTTAAATTTTGAACCATTCAATCCCCGTGCAAAAACTATTAAGTGGTGCATTAATTTCATATACATTTGGAAATGCAAGTAACCTAATGAGGGTAAGTTATCTAATCATCTAAATGATCTGTGTGAGCGTTCGCTACTTTCCAATATTGAAAACAGGACAACTGCTTGGCTAACAATTAAGTGCCCGCTTAAATACGATGTTTTCCTTTAAAACAGTTGATTAGCTGGAGGGTAGACATGTACTTTAACAGTACTTTTTTTTTTTTTTTTTTTTTTTTTTGTGTTGCATACAAGTAGATAGTAACTAGCCAGTAAAACATATGGCTATGTAACTTATCATATTCAAGTTAATGCATCTAATCAAGACCAAGCCGTAGCTTAAAATAGATGGCTTCAAGAATTTGCATGTACCTCAAATGAGAAAGTTTTTTTTTTTTTTTTTTTTTTAATCGAACCCTTAAAAGTTTTTAAAATTCTTTCTCAGTCCAATAAATGTTTTTTAAATTTCTCTTCAGCTCGTCAACCCCCTCCACGCTGACGAACCCGCCTGTTCGAGTTTAGCATAGTTTTGGCAATCACTATGACTTGATAAGGTAGCTCATCTGCCACACGTTTTAAATATGTGCAATTAAGGTTTGGGTGCTTAGTCCAAACTCGGAAGACGGTTTGCTTTCGCAATCAACCAATAAAATCGACCCGAATCTTTTATTATTATTATTATTATTATTATTATTATTATTATTATTATTATTATTGTTTTTGGTGATCCAAATCTTGATTTATTGGTTGCTTTACAAGTATACAAAGGACTTTTGCCCTCAGCAAAGTAGGATACATAACTATCATCTTGCCAACTAATCCTATTGGCCTCCATCGATCGCTTGGGAGTATCTTAATCGAGATTAGACCGCATCAATTGGACTAATCCTTTTCTTTTTGCTTAATTCACGCGTCAATCATTTAAGTCAAACAATCTAATCTCCTTCAACACAGAGTAATGTTGTTCATAATATATTAAAGAATAATGTTGTTCAAAACAAATAAATTATATAATTTATGTGGTCTTTAAGCATAAGAGGATTTTCTCAAGTATTGTTCCATGTCTCGTGAGATTCATCCGCTTGCACTCTCAAGTCAAAAATTTTGACTTTTTCCCAAAAAATTTCATCAAAGAAATATCTCTTTATGTCATTAAATAAAAAAAATTTGACAATCATTCAGTAGTTTATTGCTGTAGGTTATGCTAATTAAGAAACGAAATTATTGCAATTAGTATGAATCGATTTAAATTATTTCTATAGAAAAATCATCGCTAATATTGTTATTTATAGTGACCGTGTTTCCTAATGAAACACACCAATATTTCAACTAAGTAATTCAGAATATGAAAAATTCAAGTAAATTTGTTTTTTAGATTGATGACTCTGCCTCACAGCCTTTTACATTCAATATCCAAAAAATCACGCATTTTTCTTTTAAATTGCAAAAAAAAATAAAGTTCTGAAAATTAGGAGTCTCAATATTTGTTTTATAAGAAATTTGAATTATTGAGAAAATGAAATCTTTGATTTCAACATTTAGAAATTTTTTCATATCATACGTACTCTCAATTAATCTTCAAATTTTTTGAATAATTAAAATATTTTTTAAAATTATTCTAAAAATTTTTAATGTTTAATAAGTATGATATTTTAGATGTTAAATTTTACACTAATTAATTAATTTCAAAATAAAATTTTACTTTCAAAACGAAGGGACTAACTAATCTCAAAAAAAAATTAAAATTAAATTAGAAACGCTATCTAAAAATCAGGTCAACTAATGTTGTGGTCCACTAACAAATTTGTTTTTTAGATTGATGACTCTGTCTCACAACCTTTTCAATTCAATATATATAATGAAAAAGACTCGTATCCTATAAGATTAAGCTTTTGGGATGATTTGGTATCAGAGTTTTATATTTAAATCTGTACAAACTCTTAATACCGAAATTACTATGATGATGCGATTGAATTGAATCGCATATTAGACTCTCTTATAAAAAAATCAAAAGAATGAGACAAAAATCTATTAGTATGGATCATACGGTGAAACTAGTCGAGTAAGAGAGTTCTTGATTAAGAGTATTACAATTGATGTGATCAAATCACATTTGAAGAGGGAGATTATTATAATATCCTATATCGAATATTGGATAGATAAGGTCTAATATATATATAGTGAAAAATACTTATATCCTATTAGTTTAAGTTTTTAAAATAATTTAATATCCAATCCATTATATTAATCTTATTTGATATTCTTTTGACTCCTCTAATATAATATTACTTCAATGAAAACGGGGACAATATACAACCGAGAATTGCCTCTGGGAGTAGCCACACATGCTTGCTCATCCAGCTCGCTTCTTCGCGGATGATGAGTACTCTCGAGAGCGGGTGCTCTGAAGAAATGATTTGGATTGCTTACAACACAAGCCGCCTCCAATTGATTTCTAGGCTTAATGTCAAGGTCTGAATATACAATCCCGTAAGTCTTTTGTGTTGTCTGCTACTGGGTCAGATGGTTCCAGCGAACTGTAGCAGTCTTGCTTGTCTGGTATCATGAAACAATGGGATGCGTGTTGGTTACGAAAAACAAAGGAGATTTTTAAGAAGGAACCGTCAACGTTATTACAAATTTAGGAAAAAATTATTTTCATTAGCACTATTAATAAAAAATAATATGTGTTATAGTGAAATTTATAAAAAATACATCCTCATCAACTTTTTTTTCTTTTTTTAAAATTTAATATTTAATGTAATATAAAAAAAAGACTATTATGTCCTAATTTATTAAACTTAAGTCTAAAAAATTTATTATGTCCAATTTCTCTTCTCTTTTTGGCCAAAAAAATTTGAAACATCTAAACAAATCTCGAAATTCTTATTAGTGAATTTAACTTTCTTTTTTTAACTTGTTAGCACTTGTTTTATTTAGATTTGACTCTAATTTTCCGTTAAAGTTTATGGAGAAGATTTAATTTTATTGATAGAAAGTGAAATTGAGATTCAATTGTTAGTGTAATAGACTTGATTATTTATGGACGCTGACACTTCCTACTTCATGCATTTCCTTTTGTTATCAAACATGTCAGATGCTGACACTTGTGTTGCATGTGGCCAGATTATAGCACCCTTAACTGCTAACATTGTGATTCTTGATGCACCTGACTCGAGCAAGCTAAGTGCCGTAGCAATTGCTCTATCAAATTGTGGAAGGTTAGCTTAGTTTCTAAGTTTGTGGTACTCATTCAAAGCACGCCTCTTTGTTAAGCAAGAGCAATTTCTTTTTTTTCTTCTTGCCTTTGTTGCATACTAATTTGACATGTAAAGTTTCTCTTTGATTCTACTTCAAACTCATCAGACTTAGCATATGTGTCTTTAACATGCCATCATATGTGTTTGATTTTAGGAAAAATTACTTATACCCTTGACCAAAGTTTTTTATAATTGTTCAGCCCTTACAGCTTTTGGAATCCACAAGGACAAGAGGAGATAAGTCTTGTCTTAAATATTTAATCTTCTCTTTTGGAAAGATATAACAAACACTTTGAAGAGTGAGAACTAAGGATGAAGGTCATTAAATATTTAACCTTTTCTTTTTGAAAATTATTTTAAAATTTTAATAGTTTGTCTTGCTCAATTTTCGTTTCTTTATTAAAACTTAATATTTTTCAAAATTTCATTTTGATCATGTTTTCGAGTAACTAGATTCAAGTAAAAATTATACGATATTATTTTCTAGCTAGCTAGTAACACGACGGACAATAATTAAATCAACATGAAGAATTGATTGAATAAGAGCTATCTCGAAAGACTTAGTATATTTCTCGAATATGCTTATAGGAACAAGAGTCATAATTAATTGATAAGATTTTCATGCATTAATTGTATGAATATGCACAACTGGACACAGAAAAAGGTCCACGAACACATTGTAGTAAGGAATAGAATTCGTCATACACTAACTGGACATTTCTTGGAGAAGAGCCATGGTATCGACAGAGAACCTAGCATAGCCATAGTTTAGAGTCAAATGCAGCAAACGATGAAGATGGGAATGAGATCGAATGTATGCTGCACGATGCATTTCGTGTTATAACCGGAGATATGCTACCAAAAGTTCTTATGACAGATAATATGAAATTCTTCAAACTATTTAAAGAAGCTAATAAAGAGTTGCACCCTAAATGCAAAAACTTCACATTCTTATCCTTATCATGTAGTTGTAGGTTGTAAAAGTCAAGTATTAATGGAGTAATCGGTTATTCAGTATCCTATTGGAGACTATGAATGAGACATTCAATGAGCTGAATTCATTCCCCGGTTCTTACTGTGAAACATGGAATATTGTAAAAGACCTAGGGCTTGGGTACACAAAAATTTATACTTGTCCCAATCATTATATGCTATAGAAGAATAAGAGTGCATCAGACACTTGTTGTAAGTATTGTAAAGTATTATGATATAGGCAAATGGAAATACAAGGTGATACTGATGGTCGGAAAGTGTGTAATATACCAATGAAGATTGTTAGACACTTCTGCTTGAAGTCGAGACTACAGTAGCTTTTCATATTTGAAAAAATTGCTCTACATATGAGATGCCATATAGAAGGCCATTTAGATGACGGATCATTATATTATCTTACATATAGCATACAATGGAAGGATTTTGATAATAAGTATCTATACTTTATGATAGATTATCACAACGTATGACTAGGGTTAGCTTTAGATGGATTCAACCCTTTCAAGACAATGAGCATATCATATACCACCTTGCTCATTGTTCTAGTTCCATACAATTCACCTCCATATTTATATATAAAGAAACTATTATTCATCTTATCCATTCTTATCAAAGGACCGAGAGGCCCAAGGAATGATATAGATATATATTTACAATTGTTGATAGAAGAATTAAAGGAATTATGAGAATCAGACATCCTAGCATATGATACAAGTAGAAAAAAGATATTCTGTATGCATGCGGTACTGTGGACTATTAATAATTTTTCTACATATGCATATATGTTAGGTTATATGATAAAAGAAGAGAAGGTTTGTCCAATATGTGGCAAGAATACGCGCTCCCATTGGTTGAAGCATGTCGTAAGTTCTATTATATGTGTCATTGATAATTTTTGCCTCCAAATCATAAATTTCGGCTAGACGAGTCATTCTTTGATGGTACATGTGAGCATGGTTTTTGACCTTCTAGATAATTCGAAGAGGATACATTGAATGAAGTGAAAGCTTTGCTAAATGAGATGACAACCCATACAAAGTTACATTCAGTCGACAAAAGGAGAGGGACCCGAGGGGGAGGAGGGGCAACTTGAGACATGTTGAGGCAAAGGAGCAATTGAAAAAAGATAACCATATTCTTTGACTCACTATACTAGAGCACATTGCTAATCCATTATAATCTTGATATCATGCAAATTGAGAAAAATTTTCTCGGTAACGTATTATGGATACTGTTGGAAACTCTCAAGTCAAAAGATAATTTGAATGTACAATTAGATCTTATAGATATTGGAATAAGAAAGACACTGCATCCAATCGCAAGACGTAGTAAAACCTATTTGCCTTCTACTTCATTTACAATAAGCAAAAAAGAAACGGAGGTATTTCTGAGTGTGCTGAAAAATGTAAAGGTATATGATGGTTACACATTAAATAATTTTTAGATGCGTGAATATGAAGGATTGAATAATATCAGGTTTGAAGAGTCATGATTATCATATAAATTATACAACAATTGTTACCAATTGTAGTTAGGACTTGTCTGCTAAAAGTTGTAGCCAAAAAATTGATTGAAATGAGTAGTACATTTAGGCAACTCTATATGAAAACTTTTCAATAATCTGACTTTGATGCTTTGCTAGAAAGGATCATCGTTGCTTTAAACAAGCTTTGAACAAATCTTCCCATCTTAATTCTTTAATATCATGAAATATCTTCTTGTCCACTTAGCAAAGGAGGTGGCTTTTGCTGGGCCTATGCAATATTGGTCTATGTATCTTATTGAAAAGTGAATTTCGATAACTCCTTATATATAATACATAGTAAAATGTTGACATCTATATTTTCATGAAGTAATCATTATTATTGCATATTAAATATCTTCTTAAACTTAAGAATTACATGTGAAATCAGACTCATCCGGAAAGCTCAATTGCAAAGGGTTATTTGGCCAAAGAATCCATGACATTTTATACAATGTATCTAAATGAGTTCTAATCGAACTATTATTTAGGTTCTCGTAATCATGAGGGTGAGTTCAAATTTTCTATAGGTAGGCCAATTAGGTCATTGTAAGGAGTTCATTACCTATATGAGATTGCATGGACCCAAGCTCATTGATACATGTGTTCAATCTTGATATTGTTGATGTCTACCATGAGCAAGTGTTGGTCTGAATTTCTCATAATTTAGATTATCTAAAATTACTTTATAATCTATTTCATATATTTTTTTGGTGTTGCAGGGCACACCTTCAGACAATAAAGGTGGATCAATAACGTAGAGAATGAAAATTTGAACGAGAAAAAATTTACAATGAAATATTTCTAAAATAGTTCAGATATCATGTAAGTGCAAAAACCTTCAGTTGACATTTTACAATATGTCTTATGTTTAAGTTTAATTGGTTATTTGTATTTATAAGTTGTCAATTTAGAAAGAAGCGATAATGATAAACATATATCCAAAGAAATATTCTTGTTAGCTGCCAGGCTTGACAAGTAGGCAAGGAGATTTTTGGATTATTTTGTTAATGGATTCAGGTTTCACACTAGAAATCACAAAATGAATCGTTGTACTCAAAATAGTGGTGTCATCTTAAAGGTAATTACGAAAGGTTTTGCAAGCAAGAAGGATATGTGCCCTACATCTAGAGATGTCATATTTTACAAAGTTCTAACAGACATTATTAAACTCTGCTGCAATAACAAACTAATATATATGTTGTTTAAGTGTGATTAGATAGATAACTATGTGAGAATGAAGACAGATGACTTTGAATTTAAATTAGTAAATTTTAACCATTTAATATATAAGCATAATCTGCGTTCAGATGAGCCCTATATTCTAGCTCATCAAGTGTATCAAATTTTTTATGTGCAAGATTCAGTATAGTATGAGTGACATGTGATTGTGGAGATGACTCCTAGAGAATATGTGAACATAGTTTATGAAGAATCAAATGGTACTAATGAAGAAGACCCAATGGTTGAACTTATATAACTTCTAGCATCTTGAATGTGATATTGAAAATGTAAGAGTGGACATTGAAGGCCTACTTATTGACGTGTTTCTTTTAGTATCTCCTCAGTAATATACATAGGAAAGTGATGAAAACAAATTCATTAGTGACAAATCTAAGCTAAAAGAAGAGGATAATGATTGTGACAATGATCATAAGACTAAAAATGATAATTTTATATCAGACAATAACGAGCATTAATTTGATTACAAGGCTTATTTCTTATGTTTGCTTATTCATTTATTATATATAGTATTATTGTGCATACTTATTTTTTATGCATTCTTAGTATATTAACTATATGTTGATCTGATCACTATTTTTTTTTCTAATTTCAAAAAAAAGATTCAACTAAGGAGGCATATTGGGACTGTCCAAGACACTCTCGCAATTATGGAGATAGAGGGACTAGTGTTGGAGACTTAGTTCTCTTCAGATTCTGATGGAGATAACTTGACTTCCTTACCTCATGCAGTGGAGGATGACAATATGGACTATGGCAAAGGTTTGCACTACATCAATTTAATTTATATTTATATACAAATCATCGTATGTGTTATATACATTTTTGTATTTATAAATTTTCTTTTGTAATCTGAGTGGCACACCTTCTTCGAATAGAGCACACCACGGGCCTAGCAAACCTATCAAAGTATTGGGTATCGAGGGATATCAACTTATGTTGACCATTGACCGGTATGGCCAAATCATCGAGGAGAATTAGGCAAGATTGGAGGATAGCAATAAATTACCATTGATATACACTAATTAGCGGGCACTGTTAGAAACAAACAAGTAGAAGATTGGAGAAGATATCAAAGTAATATTAATATTATGTTTCTATATTTATGTGTTTCTTTACTAATATTTTATTCTTCTATTTTACTGGCAAATACTAATTTGGAGGAGGACTATAGGAAGTCGATAATGAAGTTGTTGGGCAAAATATAGTGAGATTAGAAGACGGATGTGAAGAGAAAATATTTCACATCATTCAAGAACCACCCGGAATAACTTGCCACTTGCCCATCATCAATGGTTGAACAAGATTGTAGCCCCATCTTTTGACATACTGGTAGAGCTTAGCTATCTATGTATACTAGTTCCTATAAATTTTATATAGCTACAATATTCTACATACAAGCTCATTAAACTAATAATATGTTTGTTATTTTCGAAAAAGAGTAGAGAGAAAAGAAGAGATAGGAAAAAATATAAGATGGGCCACTCATTGGGTTGCAAGAGTTATGCAAATTTGAAAGCCGAAATTTTTGTATATTTAAACGTGAATTTGATGTTAGTTGCTATATGTTATCATTGAATTTGTCTAATATAACACTTTTTATAGATGGAAGAGCAACCTAGATTCAAGTCATCAAATCTTGAGGTATTTTTTGCATCCTATACGAGAAAAGATGGACAACCAATCGATAAAGCATACATAGCAGCAAGAGTGAGAATATTTTCATAATCTATTTTAATGTTCTATTATTAAATAATCTGCTTATATTAATAGTTATCTTCTACTTATAGTCCCTGATTGAACAACATAGAATTGTTGGAGGATTTCCAATCAGATACTGTGCTCAGAATGAGATTCATGCTAAAGTATTTTACTGTGAGAGACATGGTCGACTGCAGATGTTTGGTATGGGACCCATGGTCACATAAGTTTTCGAGAGTTCCTTTGGAGGGTTACACAGTAGATGTCATTATACACAAACTAAATTAAATGTGCTTATACAAGCAAAGGTACAAGCACAGGTAGAGGCATAGGTAGCAGACAATCATAACCATAGGTAGCAGCACACATTGCTCCTTTTCATAAGACCATAGCTTGGTTGCAAAGTACTTTCAAGTAATTAATGGCTACTGTGGACAGTTGACCCATCCCCGCCCCTATGGTATATATTTTTATTTAATAAAAAATTTTTCTTTGTCATATACTATTAGTTCACATGACTAAAAAAATGTATGAAATTAAACAGGTTCCAGAGAATGTAGGCTAGCCCAGATCTGAGGGATTTGATACATAAGCAAGCAGCAGTCGAGTATTGCATAAAAACTAAATTTCTAGTTTCTAATTTTATCTCGTGCTCTATAGTTATTATTTATTTTTGTTTTTTTGTAGAGGGGATCAAGCTACTCGGGGATCAACGGTTACATACAACAGCAAGACTTGAGAACGAGAGGGCATTAAGGATGTTGCAATCTTTTCTATTCATTTGTGTTGCGTTTGTGCCATAATTTTATTTTGGATATACCGTTATATATCATTTACTTTTATATTTGGTTGATGTGACTTACTTTATCTACTATTGTTATATCTCTTTTATTTGCTCTAATTATTTTTTAGTTGTTGTTTCTTCATTAATTTTCTTTTTTATTTGTCTATTATGATTGATAATTTTTTTGAAACTTAACACTGTCAATGTTGGTATCAAGCCCATATTTAAAAAGTGGAGAGAGTTTTTTTTAAATTCTTAATTTTATTTGCACTACCCTAACTCATTGGTTCATTTCACATGTCCTCCTCAGACTTTAAAGTCTTTGACGAGTTGAAGAAAGACTATGATTTTATTATTCGGCACCGAAAAAATAATATTGTTGCTAAATTAGGATATAGTAACTAAATAAATATAGACACAATTGCAATTGGTATATGTTATAATTATTCAATTGTAAATCTTTATTTTAGTACGATGTATGATTGTAATTCATATATGGTAACTGTTCAATTATAATTTTTTATTTATGTATAATGTGCGTAATATATTGTAAGAATGTATTTTCAGTATATATAATTTTTATAAAATATAATTTTAAAAAATAAAATATTTTGATATTTTTGCCTAAAAAGACTAGGAAAAGTATTTTAATGTCAAAATGCAAAAAAAATTTATCGACATTTTTCCTGAGAAATGTTGAGGATATTTTTGACCTTTTTTTGTTAAAATACTAAAAATGTGTTCTTTTTATTGATATTTTCCGAACACGGGCAAAAATGCCAGAAAAGTTTTTTTATGAAAATTTTAAAATATCAGAAATATCTGTTAGTTTTTTTTGGTGTTTTTTAAGCGTCAAAAAAATACTAAAAAAAATCTTTCACAACTTTTTAAAAAATTTTTTATAACGTTTTTAAAGCGTTGAAAATAGCCAAATTTGTTATATGCCCAATCAAAAATCGGTGAAAACCTAGGTCTAATTCTCGATGCAGATCTGATTTCCGTGGAGCTCCGGCTCGAAAATCTCTCTCGCATGCCTCACTGCGTGTTATCTTCCCGCCCGCGGCTCCTCCCTGCTCGCAACATCCCCGTCCACCGACTCCACGCTCAGGGTCTGCTGGCCCACAGCCTCTTTTCAAGCCCATCTCCTCCAAGTCCAGGATCTACCCACCGCAGCCTCCATGCCCGGGATCTGACCGCCGCCGCCTCCACATCCCGGATCTGCCCTCACGCGCCTCCAGGTCGCCCTTGGGCATCTCCAGTTTGCCCTCGCACGCCTCCAGCTCGAAAGTCGCCACAATCTCCAGCTAGCCCTAGTGGAAAAGGTATCTGCGGTACTTCATTTGACATGTTGTTTATCGGTTAAATTAAATATCTTTTACATTTAAGTAATGTGAATTGATTTAGATGAGGCATTATATTCTTTCTCGTCTATTCACTAATAATTTCTTTGCCGGATATGCAGGTAGATGATTTGGTAAGAAAGCTACGGGATTGTTCAAACTTTTATATAGGTAAGTTTTTAACTTCTTCATATATTAGTGCATGTTCATTGTAGTTCCATTTTCAAGAAGTTGTTGAAGCTGATTCTTTACTCGAAGTGGAAGCAGAAACTCTAGCTGAGGCATTAGAAAGTGCCAATAATGCTGTTTTCTTGGCGATAAACACAATGATTCATGTCGTTCATGTATTTGCCTGTTTGTTTACAGATTCTAGAAAGCTACAGGGAGGCTAAAGTTGGTTTGGGGGCTGGTTATAGCATTAAGGTAGAAATTAGAGAAGCTATTTTCCGATATCCTCATGTGGGTGATAGCATAAAGGTAAAATTGCATTTGTGTGTACTAGAATTTAACTCTTTAAGCTATGACCTTATTGATTGTAACTCTTCTGATTGTAGCGCAAGGGCGACCAAAATCTCCCAAAATTTATGGTAATCACGTTTATTCATCTGTGGTCCATGTAAATATGGTGCTTGTAGTTAACTAAATACATTTACACAATTGCAACTCTTGGCAGTACATGTTCCCTTTTTATCCTCTCTTTTAGGAAGATCTTCTTTGGAATCAAGTAGTAGTTTACAATCTGATTGCCAAAAGACAACGGCTATTTGTGCATTTATGTTAATTATCTTTAAACAGTTGTCCGGATTACTAGGAGGAGCGGATTCAAAGCGAGAGGGTTGAGCGCATTCAGTAGGCCAAGCAGCACTGGGAGTCCTAGTGCAGATTATTTGTGGGATAGCTGAGCTCTTCGCTTGTGTTACTGTCTAATTGTGGATTTCCTCTGGTTTTCTGCAAAAAAACTGTGATGCTTAAGTGTTGTTGTGACTTGCATTTCGATAAATGCTTACAACTGGTTTAGACTGCTCCATTGTTGTACTTTGTGGTCAGAGATTGGTCAAAATAAAATCTTTGTGTAGCTCAGATTGGTGTCTTGCGACAATAAAATTAGCATGTCTCCAAGTTCTTGCAATTGTAACCAGATGATGGTGGGGCCTTGCATGTACTCGACCCTGTGCATTTCTAAATTTAGCCATTAGCGTTGCTAGTGGTCTCATTAGCAGCACCATTTGTAACACTGATGACTATCCATTAGTGATGCTTGACAAATTCAATAGTGGAAGTAAAGCATTAGTGCTGCTATTGATTATGGAAGCTCTAATTTAGTGCAGCAAATATTTGTGATATTATTTAATATGGCGCTTTATTAGTATCACAAATTAGTGCAGGTAAAAATATTTTGACGTCAATTTTACTTCTAATGACACTATATTAACGCTAAGAATATTAATAAATGATGTAGTGAAAGTTGTAGGTTATGAATGTTACAAAATGAATAGCAAACTTCCAATCCGAGAGCTCTGAGATATCGAGGTACTACAAATGTTTTGCGTTATATATATTTTTTTATGAACTATTTGATGCTATTGAGAAGCGCAAAAAATAGAGAAGAAGATCACCATATTCTCAACATGATGGGTGCTTAAATTTACAAAGAAGATCAAAAAATGATAAATCCAAAATAAAATAATATGATTAATAAAAAGTTATTTTTTTTATCACAGCCTTGGGTTATATATATAGCTTTCTAATAAACTTAGAACCCTAATTGGTGTATAAACTAGAAATAAAATTTAGACTCTTTACTAATCCTACTTAATATATTCTAAATAAAAAGATCTAAATTTTATTTATTATTAGGCTAGAACTGTTATAAATTCGAACTCATAAATGAACTATAGTATTGACTAGTTTAGAAATCAAATTAGCTAAAGTAGTAAATAACAAAATTTTAAACTTGATCTCAGCTTTCCAATATATGGTCATTTGCTGAATTTGAATAAATATCTTGGAAGATATGATTACACCAATCATAATAGATCTTAATTGGAGGTGAAATTCAACTTGAACTTGATGTCCAATTTTACTTAAAAAATAGTAGTTGTCTTACATCAGAACTCTCAACTTATAAAATACTTGTCCTTAAGTCAAATATTAAAGTCTTTATTATTGTAATTGTACTCTTCTTAAACTCTTTTTAGTATAAAATTTGATGTGAAGACCAACTAAATTTCGTCAAAATACTTCAATTGTTTGATCCATGTTCTTCATATGTCTCAACCTATTTATCTCTGCTATTAGTCGGTATTTGCACTTTTGCTCAACTCCTAAATAGCCTTTATGAGCAGTAGTTTTTTATATTCAACTTCACATCTCGAATAATCATAACAAACTTTTAAGTATGATGAATAACTACTAAAATTAGGTATTACTTCATCATTCTTAAGTAGTGAAAAGATTTGTGATATTTTCACATCTTCACTGGTAATTTTGAATAAGATAATTGGTTCTCTTTAAAGGTAATATGGTAATTTATACTACTAGTAACTTTGTAACATTAATTGAAATCCTTAACATGAGTAGATGTCTTTTCTTGTAAACTAAATTTTGTGTTAAGAACTTTTAGTAGGCATATACAAATTCTCATTTGGACTCCCTTCATCCATAGGAAAAATATTCAAAATTACTTCTTTACTATAATCTTCTTCTTTGACATTCATCATTATAGTAGAATAGGTTTTAATATAAGAAGAAATTATAGCCATAAAAACACTAACTTCTGAATGATTTATCTCAGAAAATGCATCTTCCTTTTGAAATTTTTGAGAAGGTAGACTAATATTTATCTTTTCTTAAATTTCATGCTTAAATTTGATGTGTATCTTAGAAAAGTTATTTTTCTGTTACAACCTTGGACTGTATGTATTGTTCTCTAATAAATTTAGAATCCTTATTGGAGTGAAAACTAGAAATAAGACTTCAACTCTATTACTAATTCTCACCAATGAAGCAATATTCTAGTGGGGAGTTGAATTCCTCAAGAGCGAGGCAAGGACCATGAAGTAGAAGTGCTTGATCTCCGAATCATGTTATATCTCAGTCCATTCCTTCCTCACTTAATTTGCATTATTGTATTTGTGATTGATTAAAGTTTATATAAAATTATATTGTTAATTTGAATTAGGTTTTGATTCTATTGAAAATCATCATTTGTCTCACAATACCTAATTCACCCCAACCCACATTGCCCCTCCCCTCTCTCTTAGGTGATTTTTTGGCTTTCAATTAGTATCATAGCTTAGTGCTCCTATTTTGGTTTAACTGCCTAGAGTTTTCGATCCATTTTAATGGTAAACTGTAGTATTTCTCTATCTCTCCAAGAAAGGCAATTTATAATGAGACTTCCACTTTTTAGTGATACTTATTTCAATTATTGGAAATCTCATATTAGAATTTTTATTAAAACTATAGACTATGATCTTTGATACATTGTGGAAGAGGGGTATACTTCACCCACGAAACTAATTGATGATGTAAGAGTTTCTAAGCCTAGAGTCAAGTGAGATGATTTGGACAAAAAAAATAATTCCTTGAATACAAAAGCAATGAACATCTTTTATTATGCTCTTGATCCTAACGAGTTTAACCGAATTAATATTTATGAGATAGCTTATGAGATTTGGCATTACCTTGAGGTTAACCATGAGAGTACAAGGCAAGTCAAGGGATTTAAAATGAACTTATTGTATTAATCCATATGAACTCTTTAAAATGAAATTTAATGAGTCAACAACTAAAATATTTACTTATTTTACTAGTATTATCAATACCTTACAATCTCTTGGAAAAATTTACACTAATGATGAAATAGTGAGAAAGATTTTAAGATATCTTTCTAGGTCATAAGATTCCAAGGTGACTGTGATTCAAGAGGCAAAGGATCACAACAAACAACCTTTGGAGGAATCTTGGGGTCACTCATCACCTATGAGATGACAATGAAGGATGGAGCCAAGAGGATGATGAATACAAGAAGAAGAAAAGTATAGCTCTCAAGGCCAAAGAGTCTAGTGATAATGATAAGGAAAATAGTGATATGGAAATGGCTCTCATCACTAGAAAATTCAAAATATTCCTAAAGAAGAAGCACATTCCAAGGAAATCTATAAGGAATGAGAAGAGCTACAATAATGAGGATGTATCCACATAATTCAAATGTAAGAAGCTATGACATATGAAATCAAATTACCCTCTCAACCGTCAATTGAAGAAATTAAATGGAAAGAAAAAGAAGGAAATGGTGGCAACATGGGATAACTCAGAGGAAAATAGTGAAGATACCTCATCCGATGAAGAAATTACAAACTTGTTTCTCATGATTATTGAGGATGAAGTATGTGATTTATTGTTTGAAGAATTACAAGATGTATTTGAAGATCTATATACTAGACATAAAGATAACTTCTCAAATAGACTTCTTTGAAAAATAAATTAAATTTACTTGAGAATGACTTTGATTCATTGAGATCTTTTATGAGTTCTTGTGATTACAAAAAAGGATATTGAGCTTCTTCAAAAAAGAAAAACTTATTTTAAAATCCTCCAAAATGTCTTGTGATTGCAAAAAAGTCTTGATAAGCTTCAAAAGAAAAATGAAGATTTGAAAAGATTCTAGAGAACCTCTTTCATGGAAATACTACTCTGAATATGATTTTGAAAAGGCAAAAGAATATTTTACGTAGATCCAGACTTTATTTTATATTTTCTTCAAAATCTAAAGGTATTAGATCTACTTTTATAAAGACTTCAAATTCTCTTTCTTTAAAATTAAAATATAATTATTATTGCCAAAGTGGACATGTCTCTATAAGTTACCCAATAAAGAGATATCTTTCTCTTAAACAAATTTGGGTACCTAAGGAGATCGTTCCAAAAACTAAGGAATCTAAGCTAGTTTGAGTTCCTAAAATATCATCTACATGAGGAGCATAAGTTAGCTAGAAATGGCCCGTGAGTTTTAAATTTGCTACATTTTTATGGCCATTTTTTAGCTAATCCAAAAGATAGGATCTTCTTTACTTATTAGTTCATCTTTCATTGCATTCTTAAGTTATTGTTCTAATTATTTTACTCTTTAATTTTATGGACTCATACGTAAAGTGGGTTCCATCCCAATATTCTTGATTATTTTTAGCTATACTTATACTTCAAAAATCAAAAGATAAATGATTTCTAGATAGTGGTTGCTCAAGGCACATAATGAGGAATTCATCTATATTTGTAGAGCTAAAAGAAAATGATGGAGGACATGTTATATTTGGGAATAATGGTAGAGATAAAATTATAACTATTGGTAATTTTTTATTAGCATATCTTTAATTAATAATGTTCTCTTAGTAGAAGGACTTAAGCATAACATACTTTCCATTAGTCAAATATGTGATAAAGGCTTTCATGTTCTATTTAAATCAAAAGTTTACATAGTTAGACATAATGATGATGATGTTATAGCCTTTATTAGTCATTGAGATGGAAATGTATATGCTATTGATCAAGATGACTTGAAAAATAAAAAAGTATTTTGTAGCTCAAGATAGTAATGGATTGCTTTGGCATAGAAAGCTTGGACATGCAAATATGAATACTATTGGTAAAGTCAATCAGAAAGAGCTAGTGAGAGATCTACCCAAAGGCAAATTCA
Organism: Trichopus zeylanicus subsp. travancoricus; assembly: GCA_005019695.1. Lineage (NCBI taxonomy): Eukaryota > Viridiplantae > Streptophyta > Magnoliopsida > Dioscoreales > Dioscoreaceae > Trichopus > Trichopus zeylanicus. The sequence continues at coordinate 140,934 of RXID01011034.1, forward strand.
TCAAGGATCGAGTATGTGAGGTATGTCAAATGGGAAAGTAAGTGAAGGCCTCCCATAAATCCAAAACATTAGTTACACCAATGAAGATGCTACAACTTCTTCATCTAAATTTATGTAAACCAATTGGGTTTACAAGTCTAGGAGGTAAAAATTATGTTTTTGTGATAGTTGATGATTATTCTAGATTTACATGGGTATTATTCCTTGTATATAAAAATAATTCTTTTGATGCATTTGTTAATCTTTTCAAATGAATTCAAAATGAAAAGAGATACATAATTTCTAAAATTCTTAGTGACTATGGTGGAGAATTTGAGAATCATTTATTTGAAAAATATTATATTAAAATGGTATTAAGCATAATTTTTCTGCTCCTCGCACACCACAATAAAATAGTATTATTGAGAGGAAGAATATGTCTCTTCAAGAAATGATTAGGGTCATACTTAACGAGTACTCATTGCCCAAATATTTTTTGGTGGAGGCCATTAACATGGTATACTATATCTTGAATCAAGTTTCTATTCATCCAATTCTTGACAAGACTCCATTTGAGTTATGAAATTGTAAGAAGCCAAATATTACATATTTTTATATTTTTGGTTGTAAATATTTTATACTCAATACAAAAGATCATTTAGCCAAATTTGATTCAAAAACTTTTGAAGGCATTTTTCTTATTTACTCTACTACTTCCAAGGCATATAAAGTCTTCAACAAGTCTTCTATGATTGTTAAAGAATCTATAAATGTCATATTTGATGAAATTTGAAAGCACAAAAATTATCTAAGAGGAGGAGGGGGGCACTAGGGATGGTGAGAAACAATGGCACTTTTCAATGAAATAAAAAATCAATTCAATCCACCAAAATGATTTCAAGCAAATCTCATTCAATCACAATTGTAATTATGTAAATAGAGGAAAGAAAGTGTGCACTGCGATGTAACGTGGTTTAAGGACCAACCGCTCTTGCTCTATGGCTCTTGCCTCGCTCTTGAGGACTTTAACTCTCCACTAGAGTATTGTTTCATCGATGAAGTCAATCCCTTACACTTCTTCTTACATCAATCGACAAGATAAACTCTAGTCCTGAGCTTGACTCTCTCAATCACTCTAAATAATCTTGGAGTAGATTACAAGTGAAAATTAGAAAAAAATTATACAAATTAAGCTCACACAAAGATCTCTCAAGATTGAGTGAGAGGGCAATCAAAACTTGCTTGAGATTGAAAAGTTTAGAGAAATTTGAGGACTAGAGAGCTAAAAGGGCTTTAATATCTTTTTTCACAAAGATTAGAAGTTTCAAAAACTATTTAGAGAAGTCCCTTCAAATCTATTTATATCTTTGGGATCAAATCTAGTTATCGAGGATGAGATCTCGTATCTAGATTTGCTCTAATGGTCAAAAAATTAGTTACCATTTTTGTAGAAAATCCAAACCAGATGATCACTTTAGATGACTGGTCAACCAATTCTGGTTTATTAGAATTGGCCTACAATCCAGGTGATCATCTGGTTCCTAGCTAGTTATCTGATCTTGATCACTAAATCAGAACTGGAATCCCAACCAAGCATCCGATTTTAGTTCATAACCCAAGACCTAAACCTTCACCTAGACATCTAGTTCTCAACTAATTCTTCGATTCTACATAGATTTGAAGTTTCGAATTTTCAGTCTGGCCAACTGGTCATCCAATTCAGTCAGAAAAAATTTATTAAGAGCTTCCTGTGGAACTCTATGTAATAAAGAATTCTAAATAATTAATCTTCAAGCAAATTTTTGGCTCGACTAAAAATAAAACAAAAGCTAAAGATAGTTAATGTCAAGTTTTTGAGTTGCTTGGGTTTTGTCCATGTTATCTGTGAATATTCAAGTTGTTGTAGACACCTTTAAGCCATTTCATGCCATCCTATGATCTCTTTAAGTTATGCCGGTTGATCTACCATTGCGCTTCCTTTTCTTTGAAGCTTTTGAATGTACTCTTGAGTGCCTTGAAGTCCTTTGGCTAAACATAACTCAAGTGATCATTAAATATGATTTGTTCATCATCAAAACTAGGAAGGACAATAATTTCTCCCTTTTTGATAATAACAAACCCCTAAAAAAACTTGAAATTTAAGCATAATAGAACATGTAGATACACATATGAGAGCATGATATGTATAAGAGCATAATATATGTATATGTCAACATGTGTATATATCACCAAATATAAACATGATATAAACATAGATAAGTCTCCCCCTTTTAACATCAACAAAAAGGGTTATATAGGGTTGGAAAAGAAAAAAACAGAGTATCCACTGCATCATTGAAGAGCCCAACCTGTATACAGGCCAAACCATCCACATACAAATATATCTGATGTATAATAGCATTAGTACATATGTATAGTAACAATCCACAACCTGTATATAAGCTTCCCCTGAAGTAATGCATTCTAAGAGTATAATTTCCAAGAGCTAACAAAACAAGTTCATCCATAAAGGAAACCAAAGTTTACAATGTCCATGTACAATTTTCATCAAGTAAACTAAATAGTATTCAAAGATCCAAAACATCAACAATGTTTGAAATTTCACAATCAACAAAAACTAATGACCATCCAAACATAGACAAAAAGATCATAATCCACAAACTAAATCATAATCCAAAACACAAAAGCAATAAAGTCAAAACTCCACTGAAATCACAAATATAATAGCGAGAACTAGGGACTTTGTGTTTGGGAATCATGCGATCCAACAAAGTACAGTGCATCTCAGGCATCCCATCCAAGGAAGAGTGGAACTTGTCCATGGAAGTCCGGAGATAGGTCACCTGCTTGAACGTGCTATGTGCTAAGTCTCCAGATGAGCTAGCCTCTCTAAGAAGTCTGTCCTAGACCTTGAAGATGTGGCATGTGAAGGGCCAGGCAAGTCATGTCCTACTCTCTAGCCTCACTCAATTGCATCAATCTCCTCCCCCTTTCCCTACTCATAATTGCCCTCCCTGTGAACCCAAGAGCCATCGTGCAGGGAAAAATCGCATTCAAAAAAGGGTAAAGTGATAGAAGGTATTAGTGTTTATGAAGGAGTGGGACAGAGAAGGATCACGCTGAAGGGTAGGAGCACCAAAGTTTTGAAGAATCAAGGTGATGATGCTAGGGAAACTAAGGGTAGCATAATAGTATCTAATATAGTAGGTCATATGGTGAATGATGATATAAGGTAAGCAAACCCTACACCCAATCAAAAGATAATAAATTAGACACAATTCAGTGAAGGAAACTTCCTCTTGACTAGGATCTAATGGATTGCGTAGGCTCAAAGTGGAAGGAGGTTAGACTGAAGCTTCCATATGGCATTACCCCAAATTCCCTCAAAAAAGGTTTCAACAACTGACTAATACAAGGAAATTCAATAAGGCCATTTGTAGGTAAGAATCAATCTCTCCCTTGCTGTAGGTATATCAAGGATGGAGCCTAGGACTATAGGGGCAAGAGTTATGTCCTTATTATCATAGGAGATATCAAAAGTATTAGAAGGTTCATTAAAAGTGGCACTTGTATAAAAACTTGAACATCATAATCATACTATGTTTTATGTCTAGTTATAAGGGATGTCCAACCTTGAGCATCAAATAAAGGTTTGAGACTCAAAGGGTGAAGATCATCAAAATCAATAGTATGTGGAACAACAATGTCGAAACTTGCAAACTTGGTTTGGAAGCAAGTAAAGGTTTTAAGTGAAGCAAATTCAAGAGGGAAAGGGTCATTTCCAGGGGAAGAGGAAGAACCTTGACCTTTTCTTTTCTTGAAAGCAAGACTCTTGAACCTTCGAGCCATTTGAGGAGAAGAAATTGAAATTGAGGCATGGATGGAAAGAGGTCGAGGGAGGAAAGGCAAAAGCACATGAGATGGCCTTAGATTGCCCCAATTTGCCGCTAGATCACTTGGAGGGTCACCAGGATCCACAGAGCATGAGAGAAGTTTGGAAAAGTAGATGATTGGTAGGGTTTTAATTCAGAAATCATGCCTGATTTTTGCATATTGGATGACCAATCGATTCATGAACCAGTTGACCAACAGTGAATTTTAGCCAAACATGCATTACAAAACTGAGTGATTGCTTCAAAACTGATCATCTAGTTCAAAGAGAAAAGAGGAATTCACAAACAAAATCATAAGGAAAAACTTAAATCAATTTTCAAAATACGCAGCAAATCAAGTTAAGTTTAAAACACCAATTTCATTCCAAATCAAACAAAACCACATCTCATCCAATGATTTAATGAAAATGTACATGAGTTGATGATCGATTTCAATGAAAATCAAAGAAATTTCACCTTTCGAAACATGATCTCAAATAAAATAATGGCAAATGTCAACATATTTTGAACAAGAATGTAGTAACATATTTTTGGACAAGCTAATAGTACTTGTATTGTCATAATAAATTAGTACATTTGAAAAGTCACAATCAAAATCTTAAATTGTTTGTTGCATCCAAAGGATTTGAGAACAATAACACCCCATAGCTACATATTTAGTCTTGACAGTAGAAAGATGTTAGCTTTATGGTGTCTCGAATCCGGATTTTCCGGATAGTCTTAATTATATTAATGGGCCTAATCCTTATCTAGATTTATCTTCTAGAAGTCTTAAATTAGTAGAAGTCTTATTTGAGTCAGTCTTCTATTTTGACTCAAACATCATTAGGCCACATCTATAAATACACCATTGATGTAAGGGTCTCAATATAGATAGAAAAAGAGAGGGAGAGTTGGTGATATTGGAGTTTCGTCTCCGTCGTTGTAATCTTCTCTTTTCTCTTCCTCATTAATACAATATTCTCTGGATTGTCTTCCCACATATATCTCTTGTGTGCTATCTTTTCCTCTTTTCTGTTCTTCCTCTATATTGTGAATTGTGGTGGACATCGATATTTTTCGCAACAAGTGGCATCAGAGCTTAGTTCAATATGTCTACTACGAAGTTCGATATAGAGAAATTCAATGAAAAGCAAGGATTTCCTATTTGGCAAGCAAGAGTTCGTGCAATTCTTACTCAACAAGGGTTGAGACACACATTGGAGGACGTCAAGCCTGAAGATGTCACCGAAAGTGTTTGGGAAAACCAACAGGCCAGCGCACATAGCACAATCATCCTCAGTCTTACCGATGAGGTACTCTATCCATTTCTTGATGAAACATCACCTTCAGAGTTATGGAAAAAGCTGGAGAAAACAGTATATGAGTAAGTCTATCTCAAATCGAGTTTATTTAAAGCAGAAGCTTTTCAATTTTCGAATGACAGAAGGTACGAATATAGTTGATCATCTTAATACTTTTAATAAACTTGTCTCTCAATTGTTAAGCATTGATGTTAAAATTGAAGATGAAGACAAGACAATTATTTTATTATCGTCCTTACCTCCTTCTCTTGAGAATCGTAAAACTACTCTCATGTATGGAAAGGATTTGAAATTTGACGATATTTCTGTTGCCCTTCTATCTAATGAATATTTGAAAAAGATTGGAGGGGATGTGTCACACTCAGAAGCATTAAGTGTCAGAGGTCGTACCAAAGAAAGATCAAGAACAGGTCGTTCTAGATCCAAATCCAAAGAAATAAACTGCAGATATTGTAAGAAGATGGGACATGCAATTAAAGATTGTTGGAAGCTCAAAGCAAAGAAAGAAAGAGAATCTCAATCGAAAGAGCAAGCCAAAGAACAAGTTTCAGTTGTTGAAGAGAGTTCTGATGATAATTTGGGTAACGTTCTCTCTATTAGTTCTAATTTTGATCGTTACCATGATATTTGGATTCTTGATGCTGGTTGTTCTTATCACATGTGTCCTAATAAGGATTGGTTTGAAAACTACACGCCGTATGATGGTGGTTTAGTTTTGATGGGTAATAATAATCCATGCAAAACTGTTGGAATTGGAACAATCAAAATTAAGATGTTTGATAATATTATTAGAACTCTTACTGATGTCAGACATGTTTCTGATTTGAAAAAGAATTTGATCTCTTTGGATGCTATGGATTCTGCTGGTTATAAGTATTCTGCTGAAGGTGGAGTTCTTAAGGTTGCTAAAGGCTCATTGAAAGTAATGAAGGGCCTAAAGCATGGAAATTTATATGAGTTAGTAGGAAAAATCGTTGCAGGTGGAGCAGCAATTTCTCAGTCTTCTTCTTCTTCTGATATGACTCAATTATGGCATATGCGTCTCGGTCATATGAGTGAGCAAGGTTTAAATGAGCTCAACAAAAGAAAATTACTGAAAGGTCGCAACTCATGCAAATTGGATTTCTGCGAGCATTGTCTCTATGGTAAACAGTCCAAGGTAAAGTTTAACACTGGTATTCATTGCACTAAAGGCTTAATTGATTATATTCATTCTGATGTGTGGTGCTCTCCTATTCCATCAAAATCTGGTGCTCGTTATTTTGTCAGTTTATTGATGATTTTTCCAGAAAAGTGTGGATTTATTTTTTGCATCACAAAGCCGAAGTGTTTTCTGTTTTCAAACGGTGGAAAACTTCAGTTGAAAAAAGGACTGGCAGAAAAATCAAATATCTCAGAAGTGATAATGGCGGAGAGTACAAATCAACAGAGTTTCTCAAATGCTGTGAAGATGAAGGCATCAAGCGTCACTTTACCATCCCAGGAAAACCTCAACAAAACGGTGTGGCTGAAAGGATGAACAGAACCTTGTTGGAGAAAGCACGTAGTATGCTCAGTACAGATAATCTTGATAAAGATTTTTGTGCAGAAGCAGTCAATACAGCATGTTTCATTGTGAATCGCTCTCCTCAAACAGCCATTAATTGCAAGACTCCTGAAGAGGTATGGACTGGTCAACCTGCAAATTATTCTTCTTTAAAGATTTTTGGTTGCTCTGCTTATGTGCATGTTTTCAAGGATAAGTTAGATGCACGTTCCAAAAAGTGTATTTTCCTGGGTTATGCCAAAGGCGTCAAAGGCTATCATTTGTGGGATCCTACTATTTCAAATGTAATTATTGAGAGAGACATAGTATTTGATGAAAGTGGTATGCTAAAATCTCACAAGAAAGATCCCAATGATATAATGCAAGTGGAGGTGGAGCATGTAATTCCTTCAGAAGAAGATATTCAGGGTATGCCCAACTCTCAAGAAAATCTTAAGAATCAAATTTCTAAAAAGACTCCACTTCGAAGATCTCAAAGAAAAATAAAGCCACCTGAAAGGTATGGTTTTGAAGATATGGTAGCTTTTGCTTTAGTTACTGACAATGGTGATCCTTCCTCCTATAAAGAAGCAGTGCAGGATAAGAATTCTTCTCAGTGGAAAGTTGCTATGAATGAAGAGATGGATTCTCTTCAAAAGAACCATACTTGGGATCTGATGAAATTACCAAAAGGTAAAAGAGCAATTGGTTGCAAGTGGGTATTTCGAAAGAAAGAGGATTGCTCTGAGATAGATGGTGTTAAATTCAAGGCCCGTTTAGTTGCAAAAGGGTATTCACAAAAGGAGGGTATTGACTTTAATGAAATTTTCTCTCCTGTGGTTAAACACACATCTATTCGTTTTCTACTTGCTTTAGTTGCTTTTCATAATCTTGAGTTAGAACAGCTTGATGTTAAAACTGCCTTTCTGCATGGAGAATTAGAAGAACAAATTTTTATGCAACAGCCTGAAGGGTTCATCCAAGAAGGCAAAGAAAATTTTGTTTGAAAGTTGAACAAATCACTTTATGGTTTGAAACAGTCTCCAAGGCAATGGTATAAAAGGTTTGACAGTTTTATGCTGGGTCAAGATTTCATCCACTGCAAACATGATTGCTGTGTTTATTTTAAGATGCATGCCAATAACTCATTTATTATATTGCTTCTTTATGTTGATGATATGCTTATCGCTACTCAAGACATATCTCTACTGAATGATTTAAAGTTTAAAATGAAAAAAGAATTTGAGATGAAAGATTTAGGTGTTGCAAGAAAGATTCTCGGTATGGAGATTGATCGAAATCGAAAGCATGGAAAATTATGGCTTAGACAGAGCAAATATCTCGAGAAGATTATTTCTCGTTTTCACATGCAGAATTCAAAATCCGTCAGTACTCCTTTGGCATCTCACTTCAGGCTTTCAGCTCAACAATGTCCTTCTACAGATGAAGAGCATGCATACATGGAGAACATCCCATTTTCAAGTGCTGTTGGAAGTCTAATGTATGCTATGGTATGCACAAGACCTGATATTGCACAAGCAGTCAGCGTTGTTAGTCGTTACATGGCAAATCCAGGAAAAGAGCATTGGCAGGCCATGAAATGGCTATTAAGATATATTAAAGGTACTCTTAATATTGGTTTATGTTTCGACAGGAATATAGTACAAGAGGTCAAAATTATTGGCTATGTCGATTCAGACTATGCTGGAGACCTTGATCGACGCCGATCCCTCACTGGTTATCTTTTCACTCTTTGTGGAGGACCTATTAGTTGGAGGTGTACCTTACAGTCAACTGTAGTATTATCTACAACAGAGTCTGAGTATATGGCAGCTACAGAAGCCGTCAAAGAAGCCCTATGGCTAAAAGGTTTGGCAAGTGAAATTGATTTTTCTCAACATTTTCTTCCTATTTTTTGCGACAGTCAGAGCGCCATACACCTTGCGAAGAACCAAATGTATCATGCCAGATCAAAGCATATAGATGTCCGATTTCATTTTATTCGGGATATTATTGAAGACGGCGAGATTTCTTTACAAAAGATTCATACTTCAAGAAATCCAGCAGATATGTTGACGAAGGTGATTCCGATTGATAAGTTCAACCTTTGTTTGGACTTGATCAATATTCAAGGTCGTTGATCCTATCCCAGGAGGTAATGGTAAAGACATCTATTGAAGATTCAAATTCAGAGAATAAGATGATTCGAGCCAAGGTGGAGATTGTTAGCTTTATGGTGTCTCGAATCCGGATTTTCCGGATAGTCTTAATTATATTAATGGGCCTAATCCTTATCTAGATTTATCTTCTAGAAGTCTTAAATTAGTAGAAATCTTATTTGAGTCAGTCTTCTATTTTGACTCAAACATCATTAGGCCACATCTATAAATACACCATTGATGTAAGGGTCTCAATATAGATAGAAAAAGAGAGGGAGAGTTGGTGATATTTGAGTTTCGTCTCCGTCGTTGTAATCTTCTCTTTTCTCTTCCTCATCAATACAATATTCTCTAGATCGTCTTCCAACATATATCTCTTGTGTGCTATCTTTTCCTCTTTTCTGTTCTTCCCCTATATTGTGAATTGTGGTGGACATCGATATTTTCCGCAACAGAAAGAGCCATTGAATTGTATTTCTTGGAACTCCATGAGAATAGATAGTTTATGAGAAATTGGCATGTACCACTAGTACTTTTTTTGATTCACATGACATTCAGTATAGTTCACATCACAAAATCTGGTTCAATTAAAGCACTCATCTATTAGAAATCATAATCCTAAATCTAATGTACCCTTAAGATATCTAAATATATGTTTCATGGCAATTGATGAGATTTTCTAGGAGATGCTTGAAATCTAGCACATAAGCAAATACTAAACATTTTATCAAGTCTATTAGTGGTAAGGTATAATAAGCTACCAATGATACCTCTATACCATTTTTCATCAACCTTTTCACCATCTTCATCCTTATCCAACTTGGTTGAGAGACTCATTCGAGTTCCTATTGCCTTAGCTTCATCCATGTTAAACTTCTTGAGTAGTTACTTGGTGTACTTAGTTTGGTTGATGAAGATTTTATTTTTCATTTATTGCACTTGGAGTCCAAGAAAGAAATTTATTCCTCCCATCATGCTCATATCCAACTCCTTTGTCATAGTGCTTGCAAGCATCTCACATAGATTTTCATTAGTGGAACCAAATATAATATCATCCACATAAATTTATATTACTAATAAGTCATTTGAAATTAAGAAGGAATTGAATCTTCCATACCAAGCTCTTGGAGCTTGCTTAAGATCATATGGTACCTTCTTCAATTTTAAAACATGGTTTGGAAATTCTAAACTCTCAAATCTAGGAGGTTATTTAATATAGATTTCTTTGAATAAAAAATTATTTATAAAATCACTTTTGACATCCATTTAAAATAGTTTGAAACTTTTGTAACATGCAAAAGTAAGCAAAATATGAATAGATTTTGATGATGCACCTGATCACAAGGACTGATTTGGCAAACCCAACCAAATATGAAATAAGAACAAAGCTGTTCACAAATGTGACCAAGGTCTAATCCCCGAACTCACTGGCCAAAGTGAATTCTCGAGTCCAAAGTCTATGAGAACTGGGCTTAGAGGTCAAGTAGTGAACTAATAGTTCGATATGAAAACCTATTTGAGCAGTAGGCTTGGCTACCTCGGCCCACCGATAAATTCACAGTAGGTCAATGGCACCATAAGGAATCTGACTTAGGCCATGATTAAGCTTGGATGTCCAAGCCGACTCATGGTCAAATATCAGATAATGGTAAGATATGATTTATCGTTATTCCAAAAAAAAAAATCTCAAAGAATCTAGGATTGACAGCTTACCACTTTGAGAAATTCAGCAAGACAGTTACTTGAAATTACAAATACTGATACACCAAATCTCAAGGTACATTATAAAAAAGTAGAGTAGCCAAAAAGTAAGGGCTAATGTAAAAAATCCTTGCATCACACTTTTATTGAAAGCTCTACTAACTTGAGCATCGGAGCGACCATAACTATAGAGCTCTCGGTGGTCTTCTTCATCTTTGGATATAGGTTAATGGAGGGGTGATCTAGCAGATCGAATCTCAAGGAGCCTCCTAGACCAAAATTAGTGATAAACTAGGCTCCATCAATAGTGGTCTTTTTATTGAGATTTGCTCCACTACCCTGTTTTTGTCCAAGTATCCGAAGGCTCTTTGGCCATGCCTTTGGTGATAAGGGCATCGACATCCAAAAATCAACCAGGGACCAGGCCGCTCCATACCGATGAAATTGCACAATTCCTCCAGTTGGCCAAGTGGGCCAACTCATCAAGTCAACTTAGCCTCTCAACCACCCCCACAAAAGGAATCTATAGGAGTTCCTTTGTAGACTATTCCAACATACCTATAGCTCTCTCCAACTTGGTGAGTTGGCAAGAATTCCAAATGCTAATAGTTATAATTCAACAAATGACATAGCTACTAGAAGCTCAAGTGTAAAGTATGCATAAGCTATGGACCCAACAATTACAAATTAGGCCCAGACGATGGAAAACTTCCAAGCTCAACCTCAGATTTTGATCCAATAGCAAATTCAAGATGGCTCTAAACCAAAAAATGAGCCGCATTGATAGGCTCTGAATTGGTTGCAACACAGTAGATATCTTCATTCAAGTCATCAAGATCCCATGACAAAAATCTCACTTCGATGTTAAGCTTCAAGGGATTATGAGGGATATGACCCCATCTAGGATCCCGCCACTGAAGCTACATACTATACACATGTGAGCCAAACTTCAGTTAGGGCCATTCAAGGCACTCATGGAGGGAATACATCCTATAGTGCTCAAAAGACATTTAGTGTATTAATTCATATAAACCAGACAAGATACAATGCGCCCTTCATTTTTAAAATCACCTACTTTCAGGTGTAGCCAAAGTTCTATCAATTATCTTATGAGGTATATGATGACTCCAAGGATCTAGTTGACCATGTGAGCACATTCCAAAATGCCATGATCCTCCAAGGTTTATGGAACTCCACCATATGTAAGATTCTCTCAATGATGTTACAAAGTCTTGCTCGAACTTAGTACTCTAGTCTCTCGAGGCACTTAGTCACCTACTTTGATGATCTAGCCAGCTTGTCCATAAAGCAATTTATCTCACTATTACCTCGACACAAGGATCCTTCCACACTCTTAATTCTAAAGTAAAAAGAAGGAGAAAGCTTTAGGAAATACTTGGCTTAATTCAATGAAGTTTAGCTGGAGGTTTTGAGCTAGATAACTCAATTGTCCTCACCATGGTGGTCAAAGGGATTAGGCAATCTCAGGTATCTTATGATATGGTCTGAAAACCTCCCAAAATCTTGGCAAAGTTCATTTAGTTAGCTCAAAAATACATTAACACTAAGGAAATAATGTTAGTGAAGAGAGAATCCAAAGTTAGCAGTAAACCAAAAAAAGAGACTTGAGAGACCAAGCCGTCTCCGCCAAAGAAGCAAAAGACTAAGTAATGAGAGCATCAGCATGAATTTTGAGCCTATACTCCCTCAAATAATTCAAGGTCTAAAGTTTGGGTTTAGATTGAGCACCGAGATTTCTTGAGGAAACCTCAACTAATTCATACAAATAGACAAAACTTGGATAGGTTGAGGTATTGTCTCTTTCATAAAGATTATAGGCATAATATTGAGGAGTGCAAACACCTTAAGAATGAGATTGAGAGGCTTATCAAGGAGGGCCACCTAAGATACTTCATCTACCGAGGCAAAAGAGTTGAAGAAGCCCCTGCTCGAGAAGCTAGGCCATAGGGCTCTCCTTAGGGAACCCAACCCCCAAGTTGTGAAATCCACCAGTCAAGGGTCATCTCAATATGACCCTAGTCAACCCAATGAAACAAAGTGAAGACTCGACATCAATTGGTAAGCGCCAAGCCATCATTGAGGAGTAGATGGAATGTAAGAAGGCCAAATGACATCATTGTGAACCTGAGTATAAAGATATAGTATTCTCAACAAAAGACCTACAAGGCATTTCAATATCCCATAATAACACTTTGTCTATCTTAGTGATTTTGGATTGCTACTCTACATAGTGCATTATGGTAGACACAAAAAGCTTGGCCAACATTCTGCTCACTCGGGCCTATGACCAAATAAAAATCGAACAGAAGTTGAAACCATATATTGAGATGCCAACTAGATTTACAAGAGATTCGGTCATCCTATTTGGCATAATTGATCTACTCTTAACAATTGGAGAGAATCCCAAGAGTACCATAATAAAGTCAAAATTCATGATGGTCTAAAGTTGTTTTACTTACAATGTAATATTGGGACATCTAGCATTAAACTAGCTCTATGAGGTAATCTAGACCTTTCATTTAATTATCATATTTTCCACTAAATATAGCATAGGTGAAGCATGGAAAAATCAAAGCCTTGCAAGAAAGTGTAAAGTGGCCTATTGGAAAAACAACCTTCACCCAAATAAAGTCTTGGCAACATCTAGGTCAAACTAGCACTGAGTCTTCAGAGCCTTTAGGCTGGACATAGCCAAGTCATGCTCAGCCATGAGGAGGTTCTTCTCTTCCTCCATCTTCCTCTTCACCTCCTCCACATTGTACTAGAGGTAGTCAAGTTGAGAATAGAGAAGATTCACCTCTTCATTGGTCTTTCTCTTCTTAGATGTTGTCACCCTCTAAGCCTTATAAAAGTAATGTCCTGTATAGTGAAAAAAATTACACAACTTGTAACCAAGTTAAAAGTCAGGACAGTGAAAGAAGAAGAAAATTGAAAGAGATAGGTTTGGATAGACTTATGTCAAAGCAAAATTTGGCTCCTTTCAAAAAGAGATTGTCGACCGAGAGCTTTGTGAGGGAGCTAGCACTATCCCCAAAGTCATTGAAGAAGTACTTCTTAGTGTCAACCCCCTTCGAGGCACCTCGATCCCCCATGCCTCAAAGTGTGTTAGAGAAGAAGAGGAGGTAGGGGCAACCCCCTTATTACAATCAACCTTTTGCATCATACAATGAGTTGGCGACCTAGCACCATCCTTGGAGGTAGCAGTTCGGGAAGGCAGGTTGAAGGAACAAGTTGGTACTTGCTTCTTTGTCACCCACTCCTCACTTGCACCTTGGCTCTTCCCCTCCTCCTTTGTCATTCTCTTCCCCTAGCTTTGAACAGCCATTGAGGAAGGTGTAGGGACCTCAAGCGTGGTTGACTTCTTTAGGGCGGAAGAGCCAATGACACTGGAGGAGCCCCTCCTTGCACCTTCAAATAACCATTCAAGAAGAAGAGATCGGTGAGCCCTGCAATACCACATCACCTTGTTAAAACTAAGATAAACTTTGTCACAGGGAAAGTAAGTTCGAGATAGGAGAGCTAGGATTCACCAGCTATCTAAGCAATAGATAGATCATGTTCCTCCAAATAGACCTTGTCAGACCATGCGGGGGCAGATCTAACCCCCTCTACCTCCTCCACCCAGGACATTAGAAGTTGGTGGATATTGGGAGAGATTTCTAGTCAACCCTATGGAAAAAAGGCTTGCCCCACTTGTGGAGGAGTCTTGAATCAACCTAGAAAAAGCCCTCACTGGGCGATCCTTCCAAAATGAATGGAACTAGGGTAGGAGACAAAAATTTTACACCATTATTTTGGGGAAAAATACCTTCAGCTCCTAGTATTGGAGCTGATGTAGCCCTTAAAGGAATCCCTAAACATCTCTTCAGTAAGCAATAGCCTTTAGAGGTGGATAAGGTTTGGAAGGCTGAAATAAACTTCATGGCATTAGGCACAATTTGGTTTGGGACTAGATCCCAATGTCTTAGGACATCACTAGTAAAGGCATCTACTGGCTAGCTCAGCCCACTCTCGAACATCTCCCAATAGGTGGTAAACTCAAACCCAAACTCCTCTTTAAGAGTTTTACTATCTTCTTCTAACCCCCAAAGGTCTAACTCGGTCTCATTTGGGAAGCCAAAAATGTAGACAAGGGAGGAGGATGCAAAAGAGAGAAAATGAAGGTTCACAAATTTGTTAAAGTAAAAGAAAAAAAGGACATAGTGCTCCTTATATAATATTTTCCCCTCTGTTGAATCAACTCCCTGTGGTGTGATCTGGGCCAACAAAGTCCATAAGGCACAATCTTTGAAACCCTCTCTTGGTGGCACATGTCCTCATCCAATTGCAAACTACCTCAAGTGGAAAGATCGTGAGGCATGCAAGGCATCACCTCGATAAATGAGTGGGTAGATCCAGGCCACTGCCTCAAAAAGAAACAAACCCTAATGATTACTTAGGCATTTGACAAAATGGCGGCTTGCATCCCTAGGCATTGTGATAATCTATGCCTTACATCAGGGCACATTGGATTAAGTGATGGTGCTATTTCCTAAGAGTCATGGTGGCTAACGCTAGGATTCTATGAAGAAGTTATGACTAAGGTTATCTTGGTTATGGTAATTTGAGGATAAACAACTCAGCAGTCATTCAGAGAAAGATGAAAAAATCAAGCCCCCAATGTAATGAGATAGGGTCTAGAATTGTGGGACACTGATGATGCGTCTAATCACAAGAACTGGTTTGAGAAACTTGACCAAGTGTAAAATAGGACCAAAGCCATTCACTAAGGTAACCAAGGTCCGATCCTTGAACTCACTGGCCAAAGTGAATTCTCTGGGTTCAAAGTCTGTGAGAGTCGGGCTCAAAGGTCAAGTAGTGAACTAATATTTCTTAGATGAAAATTTGTTTGAGCAGTAGGCTTAGCTACCTCGGCCTGCTGATAAATTCACACGTAGGTTGATTACACCATAAGGAATCTGACTTAGGCCATGATTAAGCTCAGATGTTTCGACTAACTCATGACCAAACATCGATCATAGTAAGATCTAATCCATCGTTATTCTAGGAAAATAATCTCAAAGAATCTGTCATTGATAGCTACCTATTACAAGAAGTCCGTTAAGATGGTTGTCTAAAATTATGGGATACTAATACACCAAATCTCAAGGCACGAGTGTCCGAGAGTCTAAGTGACCATCACCGAAAAGCTTTTGATGGTCTTTTTGATCTTTAGATGTAAGTTGATAGAGGGGTGGTCTAGCAAATTGGATCTCAAGGAGTCTCTCAAATTAACATCGGTGATAAACCAGGCTCCATCAATAGATTCTAAATGAGTTATGAGAGCAAAAGTTTCTTTAAAATCAATACTCTCAACTTGGTTGAAACCCTTAGTCACTAGTCTAGCCTTGTTTCTAATTATGACACCTTTTCCATCTACCCTGTTCTCATAGATCCATTTGGTACTAATAATTGGGTAATCATTTGGTCTTGGT
>RXID01011035.1:0-113064 GCA_005019695.1 Trichopus zeylanicus subsp. travancoricus
TTGCATAGTTCTATTCAAAATGTTAAATTGAGTGTGTTCAATGACATCAATGGCTACATTTCTACTGAGAAAGAAGTATGTCTTTGGAATCTACACTGAGAGCTTTTATCTGTTATCTTACTTACATAGAGCTTATATATGATATTAACGCTGTAAAGCAATCCATCCATCCATCCATCGAGCAATCAATTGAAAGCTGAAGTTGATACTCCAATTTTGCATGCGATTATTGCATCCATTTGTTTGGCTATATGTTGTTACATTATTACAAGATTGTTGATTTTTTTGGTAAATATTATAATATTACTAATGAATTCATCAAAATAATGATGCAGACATCATGCAACAATGGCTGATGTTCTGGAATTGACAATCAAAGTGTATAAAACCTCTGTTCTTGTTTTTAAGTAAGTTTCTTGTCATATTTCTATATAATTAGCATCTTTTTCTTTTACGAGTTCCTCTATTGCATGCAACCTACATTGTTATCATTATACACCAAACAAATATGTAATGCAATTTGAATAGAAAACCAATATACGAGTCATTGATCATATCTTTAAACATAAGATCTAGGGTTTCTTCATTCAATAGATGATTATGGTGGTCAGAAGGCATATACTTCAACATAGATACTCAAATGTTGACACTTTATGAATCTTTCTTATCCTTTTTCAAATTTTAGATCTTCCATTTCCTCTTGTTAAGCTTTCCATTGTTATAGAGAATACATATGTATTATTTCAAAGTTTCCATTCTAAAACTTTGAACAGAACCCATCTTTTATTAATGCTTCTAGTTGATATAATTTCTAGAAATGGAAACCAGGTCACACTACTAAAAGGAAGATTGCATACCAATCACAGTCAATGGCATAATAGTTTTCAAAGTAATTAGGAAAATCAGTTTGATGGTTTATTTCTTTGAACCGCCAAAATCATATGAGTGCAGGCCATTAAATCTTTTGGTGCACTTTGCATTTAGACTCTTGATATAAACTTGGATAAGACTAGGCATATGCTTCCGTTGATATTCTATGTCAACAATCTTCTTCTGCTTCAAATTTTTTTTATTTTTGAAATCTTACTTATGTTTTTGCTCTTATTTTTTATTTCCTGCTTTTTATATTAGTTGTTATTGTTATGAAGTTTTTCTTTAGTATTTTTATGTTTTACCTTTTCTTTAATTTTCTCTTTTGTGCATAAGTTCTAATTCTTGTTCTTGTTTCTTAGTATTTAATTTTTTGTTTATGTTTTTTACTTCATATTGTTTTAAAGTTATTCTTTTTCTTTTTCTTCTTCAAAGTTTTTTTATGTTTTCTTTTAGATTTCTTTAATTTGTGCTTTAAAATTTTAGTTATATCTTCTTATTTTTGAGTTTTCTGTTTTAACTCTTCTTTAATATGTTGTTTTATGATTTAGTTAATAATGTTTTAAAATTTTATTCTTTAATTTTCTGTTTTGTGCTAATATTTTTCTTCTTCAAAATTTGTTATGTTTTGTGTTAAATTTATCTAATTTTGAGTTTTCATGTTTTAAACCTATCTTCTTCTATTTTTTCTGTCTTGATGTTTTGGTTATTCTGCTTTAATTTTCTTTTCTATTTTCGATCTTCAATCTTTTGCTTTATGTTTTTGTTCATAACATTTTAAAGGTCTTTTCTAATTCTTCTTTTTCATTAAAGTTTATGTTTTGGTTTAAATTTCACTAATTTTGTGTTTATGTTTTTACTATATCTTTTTTTTCTTATTCTTCTCAACTTCTATTTTATGTTTTTGTTCATGTTGGTTTGAAGTCTCATTTTTTCTTCATATCAATTATGTTTGGCTTTTTCTTCTTCTTCTCTTTGAGTTTCTGCATTATGTTGTGGTTCGTATTTTTTTTAAGATTCTTTTTCTTCGGTTTCATTATGTTTTGCTACTTGTTCTTCTTCATATGATTATTCAGATTTATTGTGTTTGGCTTCTTTTTTTTTCTTCTTTTTCTTTGAGTTTTTTATTTATGTTTTGGTTCATATTTTTTCCTTTTGCTTTGACTTTTTCATATTTTTTCAAAGGTTCTTTTTTCTTTAGATTTATTATATTTAGATTCTTCTTCTTTTTGGGGGTTTTGTTTTATTATTTTGGTTCATATTTTTTTCATCTTCTTTGGTTTCTTCATAATGTGGTCTACAGTTTTTTGAAGGTCTTCTTTTTCTTCAGATTTATTATGTTTGGCTTCTTCCTTTTCTTTAAGTTTCTGTTTTATGTTTTGGTTCATATTTTTTTCTTTTTCTTTGACTTTTTCATATTTTTTGATGGCCTTTTTTTTCTTCATATTTATTATATTTGGATGTTTTTTTTCTTCTTCTTTTTCGAGTTTTTTTTTCTTCTACTTTGTTTCTTCACTTTTGTTCTTCTTCTTTGGTTTTTTGTTTTATATTTTGATTCATCTTTTTTTTTTCTGATTTCATTTCTTCATATTTTTTTAAAGTCTCATTTTTTTCAGATTATATTTTTTTGACTTCTTCTTTGAGTTTTTTTTTCTTCTGCTTTGTGTCTTCATTTTTTTCTTCTTTGAATTATTGCTTTATGTTTTGGTTCATCTTTTTTTCTTCTACTTTGGTTTCTTCAAAATTTTCTTGAGATTTGTTTTGTTTGGCTTTTTCTTCTCCTACTTTTACTTGTTCTTTGAGTTTTTGTTTTATGTTTTGATTCATAATTTTTTCTTTTGCTTTGATTTCCTTGTTTGTTAAAGGTGTTCTTTTTCTTCATATTTATTATGTTTGGCTTCTTCTTTTTTGAGTTTTTGTTTAATTGTTTTAGTTTATATATTCTTTGTTCTACTTTGTTTTTTTCATTTTTTTAGAAGACTCCTTTTTCTTTAGATTTATTATGTTGGTTTCTTCTTCTTCTTGTTGTTTTTCTTATTTTTCTTTGAGTTTCTATTTTATGTTTTTGTTCATCTTTTTTCTTCTGCTTTTGGTTTTTCATTTTTTTTCAAGCTCTTATTTTTCTTCAGATTTGTTTTGTCTAATTGCTGCTTCTTCTTTCTCAAGGTTTTGTTTTATGTTTTGTCTTCTGATTTGATTTCTTCATTTTTTGAAAAGTGTCATTTTTCTTCAAATGTTCTTCTTCTCTTACTTGTTATTTGAGTTTTTGCTTTATGTTTTAGTTCATATTTTTTTTTATTTTTCTTTGATTTTTTCATATTTTTTAAAGGTCTACTTTTCTTTTTTCAGATTTGTTTTGTTTGACTTCTTATTCTTCTTCAACTTCTTATTCTTCTTGTTCTTTGAATTTTTGTTTTATGTTTTGATTCATAGTTATGTTTTATGGTTTGGTTATTCTTTAGTTTTATATTCTCTATTTTCTTTTTCTCTCCTTTTCTTCTTCTTCATCTGCTTTTTCTTCTTTTAGTTTTAGTTTTCAATTCATATTATTTTAAAGTTTTCTTTTTAGTTATGTTTTAGTTTTTAATTCATATTGTTTAAATTTTTTTCTCCTTATATCTTCCTTGTTTCTTTTTTATCTTTTTTTTATGTTTATATATTAGGTCTTTGGTTTTTTATTTTATGATTTATTTTATATTGTTTGAAAGTTTTTTCTACTTGCATTGTTTTCTTCTTTGTTATGCTTAGTTATATCTTCTTCTTTGATTTTTCTATTTTATGAATCTTCTTCTTTCTTTTGTTTAGTTATATCTTCTTTGACTTTTCTATTTTATAAATCTTCTTTTTGTTGTTTTTTTTCTTATTCTTCAATTATTCTTTTTCTTTTTCTAAAGTTTTTTTCTCCTTATATCTTCCTTGTTTCTTTATCTTCTTCTTATGTTATATATATTAGTCCTCTAGTTTTTTGTTTTATGATTTATTTTATATTATTTTAAAGTTTCTGCTACTTGCATCTTCTTTTTTGTTATTCCTAGTTATGTCTTCTTCTTTGATTTTTCTGTTTTATGAATCTTTTTCCATGCTTTTTTTCTTTTTGTTCTTCTTTCTTTTGCTTAGTTATATTTTCTTTGATTTTTCTGTTTTGTGAATCTTCTTTTTGTTGTTTTTCTTCTTCTTCAATTCTTCTTTTTTTTTGTTATGTTTTTTTAAATTGCTTTCTTTATTTTTTCTATTTCTGTTCTTATGTCTTAGTTTTTATCTCTCTATTTTAACAATTTTTGTTATGCTTTATAAATTTATGTTTACTTTTTTTTTGTTACTTATGTTTTATTTTGAATTTCTTTAATATATAGTTCTCACTTTTAACAATTTTTTGTCTTTTAAAATTCTATTTGTCTTAGATAATTATTTTTGTTCATTCTTACCTAATTTTTTTTCTACATTTAGTTCTCACGTTTGACATGCTTGTGACGTTCTTTATAAAATTCTGTTTTCTTTTTTTCTTCATTGTTTTAGTATTAACTTGTAGATAGGATGACAATTTAATTTGGAAGCCCTTAATGATTTTAAAATTTAGATATCTTTTTTGGTTGCTATTTGTTGTCAGGCTGCTTGATTTTGATAATGCTACTTTGAGAATGTGGACAATATGACTGAGCTTTGTTATGAGATCAAATCATGATTGGCTTCATCTAATGTCAACTCTGATTGATAGCTGAAACTTCAGCAGGTTTTCTGCAAATGGCCATAAGCTTGGATACCTTGAGATTTGATGCCAAACCAAAACTTCATTCTGTTATGGACATGCAGCGAAATTTACATAAATAGGCACCCTAAGAAGTTTGTCACATACAACTTTTGCATGTGGAAAACTTTTAATCATGGTATAGGCTCGAAAAGCAGAGATTGTTTAGAACTAACTGATACATTATACATACACCAGTGATAGTCCACAACACCAACGATTAAGTAATGGAAAATGATTTTTTCAAAGCAGTATAAATTTAATATCTATATCTTCACCATACATGCTTCATTTGCAGCCAGTGGGATGAATGCGATTGGCTGTGATTTCTCTCCTAGGATGAGCTCACTTGACTAGATATAAAATAATGATGTTAATTTTTTGTTCTTCTGATGCTTTTCAGGTGGTTCTTTTGTTGGTTGATTTGTTTAGTGAAATTCCTTTTGAAATAATCGAATCGCATCAATTTTCATTAAAGGATGTGTTATTGGGTATATTTTTCGAGTATTTAATGTTATTGTTAGGACAGAGATCATATGATGTGTTTAGTTTTGGTGTGTTCTTTTGGGGGAGCTTTTCTTGGACATTTGAAGTTAGTGGCTATCTTTGTCTAGTGACTGCATCAGCATCTAGTTGCTATAGTAAGCAAAACTTTAATGCTTTCTAGTAATAGCTACCAGTTTTTAGTAATAATATTTATATTTATGTTCTAACTATTATTATTTTGTTTGTCTTTGTCGAGAATTGCGAAGTAATTCTCAAATTCTCACCCAGATCAAAGATCTCAGTCAACGTCTTATATGTACATTGGAGAGAGGCAGCGATCAGTTTCACCACAATTGGTTGATTTGCAAAAGCAACTTTCGTCAATAATTGAAAATTTCCAGAAACAACTTGATTTGATTGTGTAATATATGATTGGGACTTTGATAATTATTTGGAGGATATTCCTGCTGTGGTGAGGTGACTTTTTGTTTCTCAATCAAAATACAAGCCATATTGGGATTTTGGTGTAGAGCTCATCATTCACATATACAATCTTTCTCCTTAACTACTTTGTCTCTTTTGTGTGTGTTAGTTAAAGTTTATTATCTCTGAAGTTGAAGATTTAATTTTGTTTGCACCTTGGTATCTATAGATGGAATATATTAAGCTTGAAAGCAAACCAAAGGATGGCAGGCTGTTTGCAATTGGTCATTCTATGGGTGGCATCTTGTTAAGATGCAATGATATCAAAATGTGGTAATGCTCTTGATTTCATGTACATATTTAAAAGTTCTTTTGCTATTATGATGGTTGTCAAAAAGAAATATTTTGTGCTTTATTGACCTATTTTTTTAGTTCCATTACTACACAACAAGATTTCAGATAAATGCAAATTGAAGGCATGTGTTTATCGAAAATGAGTGCTTTATTTCAACCTAATGGACTTATTGAGATTTTGTAGGTTTAATGGCATGTAAAACTAGCTCAAAATGAAGGTATGCACTCTTGTCTCACAAGCTCATTATCCTATTTTTGAATTTTTGTTGGTTGGTTGATATGCCAAGCTCATTTTCTTAATTTAGTATTTTTATGAGTCCATTGACAAGTAAAACAAATTTCGATGGAGGTATGTTTTCTATCATGTTCTTATGTTTTTTATTTACTTATTTTTTAGCTCTCTTGTTACACAAAAAGATTTTGGCTGAATGCAGTTGAAAGTTTTATCTCAAGTTTTTTCTTTGGCGTTGTTTATTTCAAGTCTCATGATCACACAGCATTTTTTCGGATGAATACAATTAAGGTAAGTTTTTCCTATCATATCCTTATGATTTGGATTTACTTATTTTTTAGTTTCATTACCACATAAACAGATTTTGAATGATTGCAATTGAAGGTAAGTGCTAATCGTAAAAAAGTGCTTTTGTTGATCCTGATTGTCTTATTTGGTTTTTTGCAAGACAATGAGCAAGTGATATTAGTTTGGATGAAGATAAGTGTCAGATCTCAAGGTTTTTGTTTCAATTTATTTAGTCTCATTTTGATTTTTTGTGGGATGATGGCCAGGCGATATATGTTCAGATGAAGGCGAGTACTCTATCTCTCAAGTGTGTTGCTGCGATTTTGGCTTTTTTAGGTCCGTTGGCATGCCATAGGAGTCCAAAAAAAGATTAGTGGCTTTATCTCAGGCTTTTGTTCTCTTTTCAGCATATTTTCAAGTGCTTTATCAAGCAAAATCACTTTGGACTAAGGTAAGGTTTCTTCTATCGTATCCTTATGATGTAGATTTACTTATATTTTACCTCTATTGTCACAAAATAAGATTTTGGATGAATGCAAATTGAAGGTATGTGTTTATCGAAAATAAGTACTTTATTTCAACCTAATGGACTTATTGGGATTTTGTAGGTTCAATGACATATAAAATTAGCTCAAAATGAAGGTAAGCACTATTTGTCTCACAAGCTCATTGTCCTATTTTTTGGTTTTTGTTGGTTGGTTGGTATGCCAAGCTCATTTTCTCAATTTAATATTTTTATGAGTTTATTGTCAAGTAAAACTACTTTCGATGGAGGTATATTTTCTATCATGTTCTTATGGTTTTGATTTACTTATTTTTTAGCTCTTTTATTGGACAAAAGTATTTTGGCTGAATGCAGTCGAAAGTTTTATCCCAAGTTTGTTCTTTGGCTTTGTTTATTTCAAGGCCCATGAACGTTTTCGGATGAAGACAATTAAAGGTAAGTGTTGTATCCCAACATCTTAGTTTTTTTTTATTTTGTAGGATGATGACCATGCAATATGAGTTTCAGGTCCCTTACCAAGTAAACCTACTTCAGATTAAATTAAGTTTTTTTCTATCATATCCTCATGATTTAGATTTACTTATTTTTTTAGCTCCATTGCCACACGAAAAGATTTTTACATGAATGCAATTGAAGGTAAGTGCTTATCTAAAATAATTGCTTTATTTGAACCTGATGCAGCGGGAAGAGGGGGCACGAGGGGTCGGAGAAAGAGCACCGTCTTCTCTTGATGCAGCGGGAGAGGGTACGAGAGATAGGGAGAAGATCACCGTCTTCACTTGATGCAGCGGGAGGAAGGCACGAGGAATAGGGAGAAGATCACCGTCTTCTCACAATGATAGATCCACTTGATGCAGCTGGAGGGGGCATGAGGGATGGGAAGAAGATCACCGTCTTCTCGCCATGATAATCCTTGAATCCACAAGGAAGATAGAAAGAGAACAAACCCAAAATAAGAGAATATTATTGATAGAAAAGACTTTTTCCTTTTGTTACAACTTTGGGCTGTATATATAGCCCTCTGATAAACTTAGAGTCTTACTTGGTATAAACTAAAAATAGGACTTAGACTCTACTAAGAATTCTACTTAACATATCTTAAATAAAGATATATAAATTCTATTCCTTATTGGGCTAGGACTGTTATTAACTCGGACTGATAAATAAATTCTAATTTTGATCAACATAAAATCCGAATTATCCAAAATAGTAAATAAGAGACTTGTAGGAATCGATCTCAGCTTTTCAACGGATAGTTAGTTATTTGCTGAATTTGGATCAATATCTTAGGAGATATGGCCTTTGGACTGTATCTGTACGAATCTCGACGGATCCTAATTGGAGTTGGAATTCAACTTGGACTGGATCTCTAATTTTACTGTGAAAAAAGATGATGTTGTCTTACATCAAACCCCTCCACTTGTAAAAGACTTGTCCTCAAGTCAAAGATTGGAGTCTCCGTTGGTGCAGTTGTGCTCCCCTTGAACTCTTTCCAACATAAAACTTGATGATGTAAACCAATAAGATTTCTTCGAGTAACATCTTCAGCACTTTGATTTCCTATTTTCCTTCGACACAACCACTTGAACTTTTGCAGGATTCCTTTTGACCTTATTTGAAATAAATTTTTTGTACACACCAACTTATGATTTGTTCTCATGCAATGAAAGTATTCTTCGCAAGTTTGCTGACAATTGCGACAATAATTTTGATATGCCATTGCAAATTTTGAATCTTGCATAGTGATAACCCCTGTAGAAATTTTCTCTAGTTGTTCAAGAGAGTTGGCTTTTGATGACTTCAAATAATAATCTTGACTAGCACAGTCAATATTTTTACAAGTAGAAAACTCTTTCTTGCAGCCTTCAAGATTGTCAACTGATTCATATGAATTCTCATAGATAGTATCTTGAAAATTTTCTGTAACATCCAAAGCTACTTTTGTATGATCTTCTAATTCATCAAAGAAAGAATTTTTGGGGCTCTCAATAAATTCTTCACTTTGTTTGTCTTCCACACGATCCACAGCCTCTTCTTTGACTTGATAATTCAATACTAGAGGAAAGTTACTAAGATGTGGAATTAATACCTCATGGTTGTCTCCATTGATTTCAATGCCAGAAGCCTTTGGATGAGAGATCTTTTTTACTTGATTTTGATCCCCTTTTGAGAACTTTATATTGAATAGTTTAAGCATCTTCAGCCATGAGCGAATTTTTGGTTTGCCTTCACGTGTTCTTTGGACTTGAATTTGCCCCACCAAGATGAAGCATAACCATCAAGCTTGTATTCAACAATTTTCACCTTCTTCTCTTCAGGAATCTCTATAAACTTAAAAAATTTCTCAACTCTATCGATCCAAATAAATAAATTCTCATAGCCATGAAAGTATGGAATATTCACCTCACCATGGTTTTGGTTTTCCTGAATAGCTTCGTCTGTTGATCTCCAAGACATCGGACCGCGAGCCTCTTCGACGATCAATTGATGAACTTGGTTCTTAGTTTCAATCTGTTTCAAAGCTTCATACTTCCTAGTGATAGAAGCAAGAAAATTTTTGTTTAATCAAATCTCGAATTTGATAATCTCCTAGATCACTGTCCATGGAGTTGTTGCCACCAACTACGATCAATGAAGTTGAGCTCAGGAACAACGCCGCTCTGATACCACTTGATGCAGCGAGAAGAGGGGGCACGAGGGGTCGGAGAAAGAGCACCGTCTTCTCTTGATGCAGCGGGAGAGGGCACGAGAGATAGGGAGAAGATCACCGTCTTCACTTGATGCAGCGGGAGGAAGGCACGAGGAATAGGGAGAAGATCATCGTCTTCTCACAATGATAGATCCACTTGATGCAGTCGGAGGGGGCATGAGGGATGGGAAGAAGATCACCGTCTTCTCGCCATGATAATCCTTGAATCCACAAGGAAGATAGAAAGAGAACAAACCCAAAATAAGAGAATATTATTGATAGAAAAGTCTTCTTCCTTTTGTTACAACCTTGGGCTGTATATATAGCCCTCTGATAAACTTAGAGTCCTACTTGGTATAGACTAAAAATAGGACTTAGACTCTACTAAGAATTCTACTTAACATATCTTAAATAAAGATATATAAATTTTATTCCTTATTGGGCTAGGACTGTTATTAACTCGGACTGATAAATAAATCCTAATTTTGATCAACATAAAATCCGAATTATCCAAAATAGTAAATAAGAGACTTGTAGGAATCGATCTCAGCTTTCCAACGGATGGTTATTTGCTGAATTTGGATCAATATCTTAGGAGATATGGCCTTTGGACTGTAGTTGTACGAATCTCGACGGATCCTAATTGGAGTTGGAATTCAACTTGGACTGGATCTCTAATTTTACTGTGAAAAAAGATGTAGTTGTCCTACATCAGAACCTAATTATCTCATTGAGCTTTTGTAGGTACAATGACATGCAAAATAAATTTGAAATGAAAGTAAGCACTCTTATCTCACAAGCTCATTGCCTTACTTTTGGGCTCATGAGTTTCCAGTCTCTTATTAAGGAAAATTACTTCGGATTAAGGTAAGTTTTCTTGTATTATATCCTTATGATTTAGATTTGCCTATTTTTTTAGCTTCATTATCACAGAACAAGATTTTAGATAAATGCAATTGAATGTAAGTGCTTATTCAAAATAATTGTTTTATTTGAACTAATTATCTTATTGAGTTTTTGTAGGTACAATGGCATGCAAAAGGAGTTCGAAATGAAGGTAAGCACTCTTTTTTCAAAAGCTCATTGGTTTCACGAGTTTCAGGTTCCTTAGTAAGGAAAACTGCTTTATATTAAGGTAACTTTTCTTCTATCATATCCATATGATTTGAGATTTACTTATTTTTTATCTCCATTGCCACAACAATATTTTGGATGAATGCAACTGAAGGTAAGGGTTTATCGAAAATATGTGTTTTATTTGAATCTAATTATCTTGTTGGATTTTTATTGGTTCAATGACATGCAAAAGAAGTTTTAAATAAAGGCAAGCACTTTTATCTGGCATGCTCATTGCCCTACTTTTGGGTCTTCGTTGGTTGGTTGGTATGTCAAGCTCACTTACATTTAATTGACTTCATCAAAAAATGTGTTGTGATCATGGACCTTCAAATAGGCAACGTAAAAGAAAAAGCTTGAGATAAAATTTTCAATTGCCTTCACCCAAAATTTTTTGCGCAACAAAGAAGTTAAAAAATAAGTAAATAAGAACCATAAGAACACAATAAAAAAACTTACCTCCATCAGAAGTAGCTTTGCTTCGCAATAGACCCATAAAAATACTAAATTGAGAGAAAATGAGCTTGGCACACCAATCAAAAAAAAAATATCCAAAAGCAGGGCAATAAGCTTGTGAGATAAGAGTACTTACCTTCATTTCTAACTTGTTTTGTGGTTTCTATTTACTTATTTTTTAGTTCCCTTGTTGCAAAAAAAGATTTTGAGTGAACACAATTGAAAGTTTTATCTCAAGCTTTTTTTTCATGTTGCCTATTTAAAGGCTCATGGTCACGCAACACATTTTTGGATGAAGGCAATTAAAGGTAAGTGTTGTATCCCAACCTCTTGATTTCGTTTTATTTTGTAGGATGATGACTATGCAACATCAGTTTCAGGTCTAAGCAAAACTAATTTGGATTAAAGTAAGTTTTCTTCTATTATATCCTTATGATTTAGATTTACTTATATTTTAGCTTCGTTGTCACACAACAATATTTTGGATGAATGCAATTGAAGGTAAGTGAATAAAAAATAAGTGCTTTTGTTGACCTTGTCTTATTGGGTTTTTGTTGGTCCAATGGCATGCAAAACAAGTTCGAAATAAAGGTAATCACTCTTATCTCACAAGCTCGGTGCCCTACTTTTGGATTTTAGTTGGTTGGCTGGTATGCAAAGCTCATTTTCTCAGTTTAGTATTTCTCTAGATCCATTGTCGCAGAAAACTACTTCGTTGGAGGTAAATTTTCTATCATATTCTTATAGATTTGATTTACTTATTTTTTACTTCTCTTGTTGCAGAAAAAAATTTTGAGTGAATGCACTTAAAAGTTTTACCTGAAACTTATTCTTTCACGTTAATTATTTCAAGATCCATGACCACACAACACGTGTTTGGATGAATGCAATTACAGGTAAGTGCTGTTTCGCAACCTCTCGGTTTCATTTTATTTTGTAGGATGATGACTATACAACATGAGTTTTAGGCCTCTTACTAAGCAAAACTACTTCGGATTAAGGTAAGTTTTCTTCTATCATATCCTTGTGATTTAGATTTACTTTTTTTTTTAGTTCCATTACCACATAACAAGATTTTGGATGATTGCAATTGAAGATAAAATAAAAAATAAGTGCTTTTGTTGAACCTAATTGTCTTATTTTGTTTTTTGTAGGACAATGAGCAAGTGATATCAGTTTGGATGAAGATAAGCATCAGATCTCAATGTTTTTTTTTTCAATTTGGTTAAGTCTCATTTTGATTTTTTGTAGGATGATGGCCAAGCAATATAAGTTCAGATGAAGGTGAGTACTCTATCTCTCAAGTGTGTTGCTGCAAATTTTGGCTTTTTTAGGTCTGTTGGCATATAGGAGTCCAAACAAAGATAAGTGGCTTTATCTCAGGCTCTTGTTCTCTTTTCAGCATATTTTCAAGTGCTTTACTAAGCAAAACCACTTTGGATTAAATAAGGTTTCTTCTATTATATCCATATGATTTAAATTTACTTATATTTTACCTCCATTGTCACGCAACAAGATTTTGGATGAATGCAAATTGAAGGTATGTGTTTATCAAAAATAAGTGCTTTATTTCAACCTAAGGACTTATTGGAGGTTCAGTAGCACTATATTGTCTCACAAGCTCATTGTCCTGCTTTTGGATTTTTATTGGTTGGTTGGTATGCAAATCTCATTTTCTCAATTTATTTTTTTTTATGAGTCCATTGCCAAGTAAAACTACTTCCGATGGAGGTATATTTTCTATCATGTTCTTATGGCTTTGATTTACTTATTTTTTAGCTCTCTTATTATGCACAAAAAGATTTTAGCTGAATGCAGTTGAAAGTTTTATCTCAAGTTTGTTCTAGGCATTGTTTATTTCAAGGCCCATGATCACACAACACGTTTTCGAATGAAGACAAAAAGGTAAGTGTTGTATTCCAACATCTTGGTTTTTTTTTATTTTATAGGATGATGACCATGCAATATGAGTTTCAGGTCCTTTACCAAATAAACCTACTTCGGATTAATGTAAATTTTCTTCTATCATATCCTTATGATTTAGATTTACTTATTTTTTAGCTCCATTGTCACATGAAAAGATTTTGGATGAATACAATTGAAAGTAAATGCTTATCTAAAATAATTGCTTTATTGGAACCTCATTGTCTCATTGAGCTTTTTGTAGGTACAATGTGGCATGCAAAATAAGTTCGAAATGGAGATAAGCACTCTTTATCTCACAAGCTCATTGTCTTACTTTTGGGCTCATGAGTTTCGGGTCTCTTACTAAAAGAAAACTACTCTAATTAAGGTAAGTTTTCTTGTATTTTACCCTTATGATTTAAAATTTGCCTTTTTTTTAGCTCCATTGCCACACAACAAGATTTCGGATGAACGCAATTGAAAGTAAATGCTTATCCAAAATAATTGCTTTATTTGAACTAATTGTCTTATTGAGTTTTTGTATGTACAATGACATACAAAAGAAGTTCGAAATGAAGATAAGCACTCTTATTTCACAATCTAATTGTCGTACTTTTGGTTTCACGAGTTTCAGGTCCCTTAGCAAGGAAATTACTTCATATTAAGGTAACTTTTCTTCTATCATATCGTATGATTTGATATTTACTTATTTTTTATCTCCATTGCCACACAATAATATTTTGGATAAATACAACTGAAGATAAGGACTTATCAAAAATGTGCGCTTTATTTAAACATAATTATCTTGTTGGATTTTTGTAGGTTCAATGGCATGCAAAAGAAGTTCTAAATAAAGGCAAACACTTTTATCTCCCATGCTCATTGCCCTACTTTTGGGTTTTCGTTGGTTGATTGGTATGCCAAGCTCACTTGCGTTTAATTGACTTTATCGAAAAATGTGTTGTGATTATGGGCCTTCAAATAGGTAACGTGAAAGAAAAAGCTTGAGAGAAAATTTTCAATTGCCTTCACCCAAAATATTTTTGCTTGTGTGGCAATGGAATAAAAAAAAAAGATAAATCTAAATCATAAGGATATAATACAAGAAAACTTACCTTAATCCGAAATAGTTTTCCTTAGTAAGAGACCTGAAACTCATGAACCCAAAAATAAGGCAATGAGCTTGTGAGATAAGAATGTTTACCTTCATTTTGAACTTATTTTGTGTGCCATTGTACTTACAAAAGCTCAATGAAATAATTATTTTCAAATAAAGTAACTATTTTAGATAAGCACTTAACTTTAATTGCATTCATCAAAAATCTTTTTGTGGTAATGGAGTTAAAAGAAGAAAACTCATCTTAATCGGAAGTAGGTTTACTTGGTAAGGGACCTGAAACTCATATTGCATGGTCATCATTCTACAAAATAAAATAAAACCAAGATATTGGGATACAACACTTACATTTAATTATCTTCATCTGAAAACGTGTTGTGTGATCATGGGTCTTGAAATAAACAACGCCAAAGAAAAAACTTGAGATAAAACTTTTGCATTCAACCAAAATCTTTTTGTGCAACAAGAGAGCTAAAAAATAAGTAAATCAAAATCATAAGAATATAATAGAAAATATACCTCCATCGGAATTAGTTTTAGTTGGGAATGGACTCATAAAAATACTAAATTGAGAAAATGTGCTTGGCATACCAACCAACCAATAAAAATCCAAAAGTAGGACAATGACCTTGTGAAACAAGATTGCTTATCTTCATTTCAAGCTAGTTTTACATGTCATTGAACATACAAAATCCCAATAAGTCCATTAGGTTGAACCTAAAAGCACTTATTTTCGATAAGCATATATACCTTCAATTTGCATTCATCCGAAATCTTGTTGTGTGACAACGAAGCTAAAGAAATAGATAAATGAAGCATAAAATATCTCTTTTTGACAACCATTATAATAGCAAAAGAACTTTCAAATATGTATATGAAATCAAGAGCATTACCACATTTTTATATCATTGCATGTAACAAAATGCCACCCATAGAATGACCAATTGCAAACAGCCTGCCATCCTTTGGTTTGCTTTCAAGCTTAATATATTCTATCTACAAATACCAAAGTGAAAACAAAATTAAATCTTCAACTTTAGAGATAATAAACTTTAACTAATGCACACAAGAAAAGCAAAGTAGTTAAGGAGAAAGATTGTATATATGAATAATGAGCTCTACACCAAAATCCCAATATAGCTTGTATTTTGATTGAGAAACAAAAAGTCACCTCACCACAGCAGGAATATCCTCCAAATAATTATCAAAGTCCCAATCATATATTACAATTAGATCAAGTTGTTTTTGAAAATCTTCAATTATTGACGAGAGTTGCTCTTGCAAATCAACCGTGGTGAAACTGATTGCTGCCCCTCTTCAATGTACATATAAGACGCTAACTGAGGTCTTTGATATGGGTGACAATTTGAGAATTATTTGACAATTCTCAACAAAGCCAAACAAAAGAATAACAGTTAGAACATAAATATAAGTATTATTACCAGAAAAAACTGGCATGTATTACTAGAAAGCATTAAAGTTTTGCTGACTATAGCAACTAGATGCTGATGCAGTCACTAGACAATGATGCCACTAACTTCAAATGTCCAAGAAAAGCTCCCCTCAAAGAACACACCAAAACTAAACATACCATATGATCTCTTTGTCCTAACAAGAACATTAAATACCTGAAAAATATACCCAATAACACATCCTATAATGAAAATTGCTGTAATTTGATTACTTCAAAAGGAATTTCACTAAACAAATCAACTAACAAGAGAACCACCTTAAAAGCATCAGAAGAACAAAAAATAAACATCATTATTTTATATCTAGTCAAGGGAGCTCATCCCAAGAGAGAAATCATAGCCAATCGCATTCGTCCCACTGGCTGCAAATGAAGCATGTATGGTGGAGATATAGATATTAAATTCATACTGCTTTGACATTCTTGTATTTTTGCCTTGGCTCAAGGATGAAAAACAAGTCCTTGCTAGGTCTTCACGGCCAACCAACAGGCCAATCCGAAGGAGGAGACACTTGGCATTTGTCCAGCACCTATCAATAGCAAACTTTAGATATATTGTGAACTGATCACGGTGTTGGCTAGCATAGAAAAAGGAAGCATAATAATACACTATGATCACAAAAAAAAAACTCATTTTCCATTACTTAATCATTGGTGTTGTGGACTATCACTGGTGTATGTATAATGTATCAGTTAGTTCTAAACAATCTCTGCTTTTCAATCCTATACCTTAATTAGAAGTTTTCCATGTGCAAAAGTTGTACGTGGCAAACTTCTTAAGGTGCCTATTTACGCAAATTTTGCTGCATGTCCATAACAGAATGAAGTTTTAGTTTGGCATCAAATCTCAAGGTATTCAAGCTTATGGCCATTTGCAAAAAACATGCTGAAGTTTCAGCTATCAGAGTTGACATTAGATGCAACCAATCATGATTTGATCTCATAACAAAGTTCACTCATATTGTCCACATTCTCAAAGGAGCATTTATCAAAATCAAGCAACCTAACAATAAATAGCAACCAAAAAAGGTATCTGGATTTTAAAATCATTAAGGACTTCCAAATTAAATTGTCATCCTATCTACCAGTTAATACTAAAACAATGGAAAAAAAAAAAAGAAAACAGAATTTTATAAAGAACGTCACAAGCAAGTCAAACGTGAGAACTAAATGTAGAAAAAGATTTGGTAAGAATGAACAAAAATAACTATTTAAGACACAGAATTTAAAAATGACAAAAACTGGTTAAAAGTGAGAACTATATGTTAAAGAAATTCAAAATAAAACATAAGAAGCAATAAAAAAAAGAAAACAGAAATTTATAAAGCATAACAAAAATTGTTAAAATAGAGAAATAGAAACTAAGACATAAGAACAAAAATAGAAAAAATAAAGAAAGCAATTTAAAAAACATAACAAAGAAGAAAAAGAAGAATTGAAGAAGAAGAAGAAGAAAAAGAAGAGGAGAAGAAAACAACAAAAAGAAGATTCACAAAACAGGAAAATCAAAGAAAATATAATAACTAAGCAAAAGAAAGAAGAAGAAAAAAGAAAAAAAAACAAGAAGATTCATAAAACAGAAAAATCAAAGAATAAGATATAACTAGGCATAACAAAAAAGAAGAATATGCAAGTAGAAAAAACTTTCAAATAATATAAAACAAATCATAAAATACAAAACCAAAGGACTAATATATATATAAGTCCCTGTAATTAGCCTTAATTACCCACAACTCCCCGTAATTTTCGGAATTACCCACACCCCCTCATTTTCGAAAATTTTTACCCACACCCCCTGATTGTTATTTAATCAAAATTTTCCCAAAAAAATTTCGATTTTACCCTCCGTTATTTTTACAATTAAACCCTTAAAAATTTATTTTTTATATTTAACGCCCCGGAATTTTTTTTTTTGCAAATAACACTCCGACATTACTCCAATTTACAGAAAAGTCTCCGAAATTCAGATTTTTGCAAATAACACCCCGAAATTATTCTGATTAACAGAAAAGTCTCCGAAATTCGACGGCGGCGAGAGTGGCGGCGACCGGGCGGTGATGCCGGAGCCAGCGGCGGGAGCGGAGGTGGAGGCCGGCGCCCCGGCACTCGGGCGCAAACGGCCAAGGCCGAGGCCGTCTGCGCCCACGTGTTGGGGACAGAGGCCGAGGCCGGCATGAGGGCGCGGACGGCCTCGGCACGCCGGACGGAGGCCGAGGTCGGTGCGTCGACAGCGGGCGCGGATAGCCTCGCCCTCGGCCTCGGCACACAGGCGCGCCGGCCTTGGCCTCCGTCCCCGGCCTCCGTCCTCGTCCAAGGCATCCGTCCCCATCCAAGGCCTCCGTCCGCGCTTGCGTGCCGGCGTGCCGGCGCGCCGGCCTCGGCCTCCGTCCCCGGCACACGAGCGCAGACGGAGGCCGAGGCCTTGGACGAGGACGGAGACCTTGGATGGGGACGGAGGCTTGGACGAGGACGGAGGCCCCCACGTGCCGGGGACGGAGTCCCCCGCGTGCCGAGGCCGTCTGCGCCTGCTGCCGGCACGCCGGCCTCGGCGTCCGTCCCGCGTGCCGAGGCCGTCCGCACCCGAGTGCCGGCGCACCAGCTTCCGCCTCCACTCCCACCGCCGGCTCCGGCGTTGCCGCCCGCTCGTCGCAACTCTCACCGCTGTCGAATTTCGGAGACTTTTCTGTAAATCGAAATAATTTCAAGGTGTTATTTGCAAAAATCTGAATTTCGGGGACTTTTCTTTAAATTGGAGTAATGTCGGGATGTTATTTGCAAAAAACCGAATTTTGGGACGTTAAATATAAAAAATAAGTTTTTAAGGGTTTAATTATAAAAATAACGGAGGGTAAAATCGAAATTTTTTGGGAAAATTTTGATTAAATAACAATCTGGAGGGTGTAGGTAAATATTTTCGAAAATGAGGGGGTGTGGATAATTCCGGAAATTACGGGGGATTGTGGATAATTAAGGCTAATTACAAGGACTTATAGGTAATTATTCCAAAAATATAATCTAAAAAAAATGAGACTTCAAAAAAATATGAAAAAATGAAAGCAGAAGCAAAAAAAGATGAATCAAAATATAAAACAAAAAATCAAAGAAGAAGAAGAACAAAAGTGAAGAAACAAAGCAGAACAAAAAAAAACTCAAAAAAGAAGAAGAAGAAGAAGAAACATCCAAATATATTAAATATGAAAAAAAGGACTAAAAAATACGAAAAAGTCAAAGAAAAAAGATATGAACCAAAACATAAAACAGAAACTTAAAAAAAAAAACCAAACATAATAAATCTGAAGAAAAAGAAGACCTTCAAAAAACTATAAACCACATTGTGAAGAAACCAAAGAAGATGAAAAGAAAATGAACCAAAATAATAAAACAAAACCTCAAAAAAAAAAGAATCTAAATATAATAAATCTGAAGAAAAAAAGGACCTCTGAAAAAAATATGAAAAAGTTAAAGCAAAAGAAAAAAATATGAACCAAAACATAAATCAAAAACTCAAAGAAAAAGAAAAAAGAAAAGAAGCCAAACATAATAAATCTAAAGAATCATATGAAGTGAAGAAGAACAAGTAGCAAAACATAATGAAACTAAAGAAAAAGAACCTTAAAAAAAATATATGAACCACAACATAACACAAAAACTCAAAGAGAAGAAGAAGAAAAAGCCAAGCATAATTGATATGAAAAAAAATGAGACTTCAAACCAACATGAACAAAAACATAAAATAGAAATTGAGAAGAATAAGAAGAAATAAAAATATAATAAAAATATTAAACAAAAAATTAATGAAATTTAAACCAAAACATAAACTTTAATGAAAAAAGGAATTAGAAGACCTTTAAAACATTTTGAACAAAAACATAAAGCAAAAGATTGAAGATCGAAAACAGAAAAGAAAATTAAAGCAGAATAACCAAAACATAAAAGACAAAAAAAAAATAGAAGATAGGTTTAAAACCTGAAAACTCAAAATTAGATAAATTTAACACAAACATAACAAATTTTGAAGAAAAATATTAGCACAAAAAAGAAAATTAAAGAATAAAATTTTAAAACATTATTAACCAAATCATGAAACAACATATTAAAGAAGAGTTAAAATAGAAAGATATAACTAAAATTATAAAGCACAAATTAAAGAAATCTAAAAGAAAACATAAAAAACTTTGAAGAAGAAAACGAAAAAGAATAACTTTAAAACAATATGAAGTAAAAACATAAGCAAAAAATTAAATACTGAAAAACAAGAACAAGAATTAGAACTTATGCACAAAAGAGAAAATTAAAGAAATGCTAAAACATAAAAATACTAAAAATGAACTTCATAACAATAGGAACTAAAATAAAAGGCAGGAAATAAAAAATAAGATCTCAAAAACAAAAAAATTGAAGCAGAAGAAAATGGTTGACATAGAATATGAATGAAAGCATATGCCTTGTCTTATCCAAGTTTATATCAAGAGTCTAAATGGCAAAGTGCACCAAAAGATTTAATGTCCTGCACTCATATATGATTTTGGCAGTTCAAAAAGATAAACCATCAGACTGATTTTCCTAATTACTTTGAAAACTATTATGCCATTAACTGTGTGATTGGTCTGCAATCTTCCTTTTAGTAGTGTGACCTGGTTTCCATTTCTAGAAATCATATCAACTAGAAGGCATTAATAAAAGATGGGTTCTATTCAAAGTTTTAGAATAGAAATCTTGAAACAATACATATGTAATTTCTAAAACAATGGAAAGCTTAACAAGGGTCATATTTACTTCTTTCTCAAAAATAAAAACACTAATACACATGAATATGCAGATCAGAATATTATAGTGAATGAAACATGAATAGCAAATCAATTTTCAGGAATTTCACATAGCATAAGTTTCAAAAATGTTCCTACACTGAAATTTTAACCTTTTTTTCTAAACTACGTATCATATCTCCCTATAAAAATATTTGACATGCAATAAAAGCAAAAACAAAAGCAATT
This sequence comes from Trichopus zeylanicus subsp. travancoricus, assembly GCA_005019695.1. Taxonomy (NCBI): domain Eukaryota; kingdom Viridiplantae; phylum Streptophyta; class Magnoliopsida; order Dioscoreales; family Dioscoreaceae; genus Trichopus; species Trichopus zeylanicus. The sequence continues at coordinate 20,652 of RXID01011035.1, forward strand.
TGAGCAATTTGATAGTCTCAATCACAATTAAGGAAAATAAATCATTTATAAGTATATAGCGAATGAAAAACAAAAATAAAACAACAAGGGTCTAGCATTTGATAGGACAATGTAAATTATAATTTAATGGCCTAAAAAAAACACAAGTTCAGTGACAAGCATAAAAAATTCAAAATATCAAAAGCCAGGTATAAGAAACCTAAAATTAGCATCTCAAAGGCCATAGTTATAATTTATGGGGTTAACAGTAGATGGGAAAATTACATGACTTTAGTAAAAAAAAATATAACAGCACATGAAATAGCCCATAACATCCAGATCACAGATTTTGAAAAAATATGCACATCATGAATCTTGCTTTGGTAGTTTAACCTTTTCTTTGTTTGATCATATCATGATTTATACTGTCAATGCCTATAGAAATGACAACTATCAATGATTAAAAATGAAAACAAATCATACTCAAGTACCATCAATAATGACACAAAACAAATTGAAATAAACCTATGCAAATTGCAAAAATAACCAAACAATAATCATGATCAACTTGTGAACATAATAAAAACATAAGAGTAATTGACCTGCTCAACAGTGGCCCCACCTGCTGCTTGCTCCATGTTCTTAATCTTCCCAGTTGTCATATTCCTCACACTGTCTCTTATCACTGTTGCCACTTAGTTTGAAATCTCCACATTCATCCTCTCCTCCCATTCCTTAAAAACCAAAATCACAATATATCATCTAATCCATCAAAATATGCTGCAAACTTGAAAGAAACAAGAAGTCTACATATTAGAATCTCCAAGAAAAATCCAAAAAAAATTAAATTCAAGCCTCAGCAAGAACCACGAAAAATTAGGTCCACAAGATCAATTCTCATCATAGTTCATAGTCCCCTCATCAAAACAGTGAAACCAAAAACCCAAATGAATAAAATTAGAAAGTCAGCCAGAGAAAAGAAAGATAAGCTCCAAAAGATCTTTCTCTCATGGTCCCCCAACCAAACAGTGAAATCAAAACCCTAATAAGACTACAAAAGCGTTGGGTTGCAACCAAAATGCTTAGCAGACTTGAAACAGAAAAGAAATCAATAAGAATCTCATGAAAAAACCTAAATGAATAAACAAGGATAAAGACAAACAAAAGCACCTCAAATATAAATCAAGTATATATCATGCTATTTTCACATTATAAAAATTACATACATAATCTAAACATTCTGAACGTTTGAAAATAAAAATAATATACAACTTATTAGGCCAAAACCAACAGATAAATTATTCAATACAAACAAAATGTCTTATAAATCGGTTAAAAGGCTCCAAAATTAGCTAAGCATCTAATTGTAGAAAATTATGAAGCATGAATAGATTGTCCAACTCATGTATATGCCTAGTCATACAACGGACTGCTTCTCAAATCGATGTTTAAGAAGGAATCTTGATAATGCCCTAAATAGGGTCACTTGCTCAAAAAAAGCTAAAAAAAAAGGGAAAGAAAGCAAGAAAGGCAATGCCCTAAATAGCAAGTTTGAGGACCACTTCTCTATGAACTTTGAGCATCTCAAAATGTACATCTCCAAATATCTACAACAATTCCATGATACTAAAAGCAGCTGGATCATCAACAAGAAAGATAAAACTCCATGTTTTTCGACCATTACATCCCTAACTTCAAAAAAATACCCATTATGCTCCAAACAAGCAAAAATCAATACCCTAACATTACAAGAACCCTAAAACACCATTGGCATAACAGATGCTTCCCCTAAAACTATAACAACTCGATTTACAATGTCACAACGATTATACTAGAATCTGATGCAAAAACAATAATAAACAGGAAAAAACAACATAAACAAAGAGGAAAAATAGAGGAACCATTAATAAGAGGAACAGAACCCCAAGTTCTTCAAGAATCGCAACCCTAACGTTAAAAAAAAAAAACTGAGAACGCTCAAGGAAACACAAAAATCAAGTCCCAGATCATCAACAAAACCCTAACTCCAAGAAATCATTATCCCAAAACACGTTGCCACGATTATGGAAGGTAGAGAACACAAGAATCATGTCCCTAATCATCAACAAAACCCTAACTCCAATGAAACACAAGAATCGTCTCCGATCATCAACAAAACCCTAATCCAAGAAATCATCATGGTGTGACGATGTTGGGAGGTAGAGAACCAACCTTGAATTGGATCGTGGCCAGCGATAAGGGAATGGTTGGTGGATAAGCAGCGGAGCTCGGAGCATCGATTTCGCCATGGAGGAGATGGAGCATTCGAGATGATGGGGGACAAAGACGTGGGTCCAACGGATGCATCCGGGCTGGTCCGTTTCAATTGCTTTTATACTGATTCAGTTGAGAGGTGAGGCCCCGATCATCAACAAACCCTAATCCAAGAAATCATCGTCGGAAATCACGGTGTGACGATCTTGGGAGGTAGAGAACCAACCTCGAATTGGATTGTGGCCGGCGATAAGGGAACAATTGGTGGATAAGCAGCGGAGATTGGAGCTTTGATTTCGCCATGGAGGAGATGGAGCATTCGAGACGATGGGGGAGAAAGGTGCAGATCCAACGGATGCATCCGGGCTGGTCCATTTCAATTGCTTTTATACTGATTCAGTTGAGAGGTAAGGCCCCGATCATCAACAAAACCCTAATCCAAGAAATCATCATTGGAAATCACGGTGCGACGATCTTGGGAGGTAGAGAACCAACCTCGAATTGGATCGTGGCCAGCGATAAGGGAACAGTTGGTGGATAAGCAGCGGAGATCGGAGCTTCGATTTCGCCATGGAGGAGATGGAGCATTCGAGATGATGGGGGAGAAAGGCGCGGATCCAAACGGATGCATCCGGGCTGGTCCGCTTCAATTGCTTTTATACTGATTCAGTTGAGAGGTAAGGCCCCGATCATCAACAAAACCCTAATCCAAGAAATCATCATCAGAAATCACGGTCCGAAGATGTTGGGAGGTAGAGAACCAACCTCGAATTGGATCGTGGCCGGCGATAAGGGAACGATTGGTGGATAGGCAGCGGAGATCGGAGCTTGGATTTCGCCATGGAGGAGATGGAGCACTCGAGATGAGGGGGAAGAAAGGTGCGGATCCAACGGATGCATCCGGGCTGGTCCGTTTCAATTCCTTTTATACTAATTCAATCGAGAGGTGGGGATTATTAAAATAAGCATGGCCGACGGTTAATACAATAATTGAGAATTAAGTGTCATTTTTAATATAATTAAAGAACCGTTTAGGTCTCTCCATTCGTTCGGTATATTGTACATAGGTATGAACTGGTATCAGTTTTATAATTTTTATAATCAAAATTAAATTTTAATTCTTAAAATTTTTAGAATGGGAACTGTATTGATTTCAGTTGAGAACCGGATTTTTAATTCTAATTCTAAATCAATTTTAAGATGACTCTAAATTTAGTATATTTATTTTTTAAACTATTAATTTTAAAATTTAAATTTTATATTATAATACTTTGAAAATTAAATAATTTTTTTAAGATATTTTTTTGATGATACATCACGTTACTAAATGGTAGTTCAAATAATCAGATATATATGAAACAAAAATGAAGTCATCAACTGAGGCAACTAAATAAGTCAGTCAAAGGCAAAGTTTCTAACCGAGCCTCCAAAATTAGAAGAACCAATGAAGTCGAGCTCAAAGGGTTGGTTACAAATAGAAATATTCGAGCTAAGGGTTTGCCAATATATTGATTTGTTCTGAATTCGGTGACTTCAGATGTGTATAAACTCACCAAAAGGGCCAATCATGTCCCAAAACTCAACTAAATTTAAACTTACTAAATTCGGTCTATTGACACTGATTTCATAGCCGGCAAATCTACAATGCTTATAGGAGACAATGCTAAGAAATCCGAGATTAATCCTCCATTCATAGGAAAAATTAGCGGAATGATTACTCAAGATTATAAGATATGGATATACCAAATCCCAGGAGAACTATAAATCACAAGATAACTGGAGAGGTAAGAGACTAATGCTCAATTCTTAATTTCATCTATATTTCGGAGAGCAATTTGATTTATATATCAAAGTGACCACCGCTGAAGAGTTCTAGGTGGTCTTCTTTACAGTTATTTTTTTTGCAAATTTGAAGGAATGATGGCTTGGTGAATTAAGATCTTGAGGAGTCTCTCAGACCAAAACTGATGGTGAACCGGACTTCACAACAATGGTTCTTTTATATTAAAACTCACTTTCCCCTTTTTCCCTGCAAATCTAAGGGAATTCTGACAGTCCTCCCATCATGTTTTCCAAAACAGCATGATCGTCGTCATCAAAAAATCCCACTTGGGGGGAGATGGCCCCGATGCTAGTGGAATCACATAATTCACCCAATGGATCAGGCAAATCAATCCAGTGGGCTAATTCCACTATCCAAATGCCATAAGAGCCTCGAAAACCTCCTTTTCAAATGGTATCTGAGATATTACCAGGACCTTCTAACTTGGTGAGCCGCCAAAAATTTCAAACCTTGGCAATAGCAGTTTAGCAAATAACTCAGCTCCTCAAGGTTTAAATACAAGTTATGTAGAATTTTCAGGCTCAGTAACTGCTAAGTCAAGCGGTACCAAATCTACCACCTTATTATACTTAACAGCCATTCTATGCTCCAGTACAGAATCAATGAGGTGTGTCATCACATCATCTCACGTTGAGTCCAACACAACTCAGCGAGCATATGCACCAAGGTTAGTACAACCCCTTGACCACAACTTCTCTTCAGTATCAGGCTTTAAAGGAGTATGATAGGTACAACCCCATATATGATCCAGTCAACAAGGCTACATACCACACACATGTTAGCCAAGCCTCGATAAAACTACCCAAGGCTGGATAAGGGAACCTATTTCACATTCAAGCTAAGAACTTCTTGGTGGACCGACCCATTCATCATATGGCAACCCTCTAATACTCAGAGTAGCATACTCTCTTGTCCAACTGAAGTTTCGATAGGGCCTACGAGATGTATGATAACTTGAAAGATCCAGTAGATCATGTTAGCATATTTAGGAATATCATGATTTTACAAGGAGCATGAGACTCAACCATGTACAAGACATTTCCTATGACTCCACAAGACCTAGCCTGAGCCTGGCATTTCAAACTTCTAAGGTACTCCATTACTTATTTTGATGATTTGGCGGATAGATTCATGCAACAGTTCATCTCACTGGTGTCTTGGCGGAAAGATCCTTCTACTTTATTGGCACTGAAACAAAAAGAAGGCGGGAGCCAAAGAAAGTACTTAGCTTAATTGAATAAGGCCCGATTTAAGGTCATCGAGCTTGACAATTTCATTGTCCTAGCAATTACAATCAATGGGATCCGACAGCGTCGGGTCACCTTTGAGATGGCTCGTCAACCTCCTAGAAGCCTCGCAAAATATATCCAATTAACTCGAGAACATATTGATGTCGAAGAAGTAATTACGGCAAAAACAGAGTCTGAGGATTCTAACAAGATAAAGAAAGAACCTTGAGGATGAAGCTTCCCAAATTAAAGAAACTGAGGATTAAACAGAAGGAGCACAGGCCCAAGTTTTAAACCTACACCCTACTAAATAATTTGAGGTCCAAAGTTCTTACTCAAATTGAATACTGAGATCTATTGTGGAGGCATCTACCGATTCACACGACTCGACAATACCTCGATAAGTCAAGGTATTGTCATTTTCACCGAGAATACGGTCATGATACTCAAGAATGTAGGCACCTTAAAAATGAAATAGAAAGTCTCATAGAGAAGAACACCTCGGTCATTTTATTTGCTGTGGTGAGAGAGCAGAGAAGATCCATACACGAGAACCTAGTCCTCGGACCCCTTCACAAAGGAATCCCAATCCAAAGTTGCACAACTCCCTGATAAAAGGCAACTTTAATATGATCTTGGTAAGTCCACTAATACAAAGTGAAGCTTCAATGTTAAATAGCAAATGTCGAGTCATTACTAGAGGATAGGAGGCTCAGGAGGAGCTAATGAAGAGGCAACACTATGAACCTGCACATTAAGATATAGTCTTATCTACAAAAGACTTGCAAGAAATTTTAACACCTCACAATAATGTACCAGTGATCTCAATAGTCTTGAACAACTACAACATAACGTATTATGGTGGACACAGAAAGATCGGCTAATATCTTATTTATCAAATCTCATGACCAAATAAAAATTGAGCAATAATTGGAGTTGTACGTCAGGATGCTTATTGGATTCACTGGAGACTCAGTCACCCCGATTGACACGATTGACTTACTTCTTATAGTCAGAGAAAACCCCATAACCACTACCATCAAATCAAAGTTTGCTATGATTTAGTCACGCTCGGCATATAACATAATACTAGGTCACCCAGTGCTCAACTAACTCCAAGCAGGGATCTCAACTTTTCACTTAGCAATGAGGTTTTCGCTGAAACATGGTATAAGTGAAGTATGGGATAACTAAAGTCTTGCTAAGAGGTGTGAGGCCTCATATTGGCAAAATAATACCAACCCAAAAGGCAAAGGTTCAGCAGTGAGCCTTATCCTAAATCGAAGAAGGTTCATGTCGAACCCATGGAGCAACTCATCAACCTCATCATTGGTGAAGACTCAAGAAGAATGTTGAAGAATAGTGCAAATCTCACGAAGCCTCTTCATCCAAAATTAGAAAGGTTCTCGTGAAAGAGACATGATGTCTTTGTATGGTCTCTAAAAGATACTACTCAATATAGGACCCTCACTTGCTCAGCAAGACCATAAATCAGTCAAGCAAAAGAAGAAGCACTTCACTCCCAAGTGTCAAAAAGTCATTACTGAAGAGGTAAATAAACTACTTAATACAAGATTCATCAGAAAAGTCATTTACTTTGAACGGCTAGCAAACATAGTATGGTGAAAAAGGCCAACAAAAAGTAGAGAATAATTTCGACTTCATCAACTTGAACAAAACTTGCCCAAAAGATAGCTACTTTCTACCCAAAATAGATCAACTTGTGGATTCTATCTCAAGTCATCAACTCCTAAGTATCTTGAATGTTTTCTCAAGATATCATTAAATATGGATACACCCCAAGAGCGAGGAAAAAAATAGCCTTCATCACAGACTAAGATACATTTTGTTGCGTCGTCATGTCGTTTAGGCTAAAAAAATACAATTGCAATGTACTAACAGATGGTGAATAAGGTCTTCGAGACTCAACTCAGAAGAAACTTGAAAGCCTGTATTGACAACATGCTAGCGAAAAGTATCTATACTGAAGGATACTTAAAGAATTTAGAAAAAAAACCTTCAACACATTGTGGAGTTTCAGAATGAAGTTAAATCCCAAGAAACATGTATTCAAAGTAGATTCGAGAAAATTCATTAGATACCTAGTCTCAAAGTAGGGGATTTAAACTAATATCGAGAAGATTAAGATAGTCAGGAAAATGAAGTCCCTAAGTTCTCTTAAACAAATGCAAAAGCTCACGGGTTATTTGGTGGCGGTCAACTATTTTTTGTCAAGGTCAAGAGAAAAATGCCTCCCTTTTTTCAAAGCTCTTAAGTAAGACTTGAGATTTGAATGGACCAAAGAGTGTAACCGAGCCTTCGAGGGCCTGAAGAAATATTTGGCCGAGCCTCCTCTATTAGTAAGACCCGAGCCAAATAAGGTGTTTTTTCTCTATATTATGGCTTCAGATCAAGTGGTGAGTTCGGTGCTAATAAGCAACCGAAGTGAAAAATAGCATCCCATCTACTACGTAAACCATATGCTCACAGGAGTGAAAACCTGATACCCTCTTCTAGAAAAGCTTGTATACATTGTTTTGTTTGTAGTTCAAAAGTTTCATCCATACTTTCAGGTACATTTGGTTATACTTACCAATCTCTCCCTCTAGTAGACACTAAAAAAATCGAAGATCTCAGGAAGACTGCTTAAATGGTCAATTGAATTAAGCTAATTTGATGTGACTTTTGAAGTCTAGAAGACTATTAAAACACAAGCTCTGACAAACTTCATGGTAGAAACCATATTATCTCCATCTAGGTCAAAGTCCAAACCATTGCAAATTCAAGTTGATGGCTCATTTTGCAAGTCAGGATATGACATTGGAGCAGTCCTGCAAAGCTCGAATGGAAAAGTAGCTAAATATTCAGCTCAACTAGAATTTGAGACTTTGAATAATATCACTAAATACGAATCCTTTCTCATTGGATTGCATGTGACATTGACGACAAAAGCTAAGAAACTCAAGGTATTTAGCGATGGCTCCAAAGCAGTATTCCAACTTAAAGAACTAATATCCGTATACCGAACGAAGAAAGAAAGATCTACATATACATAAAATATCATAATATACAGATCATTTCCGAGCCTTAGATGTTGGCTTTTCCCAGTAGGTGTAGTTGGAGAAAATCGCATATGGACACTACCATACTTCTGGAACCTCTTCTTTCAATTCCATTTGATACAGAACTTATTATGAATACCCAACTCGATCGACCGATAAAGTCAATCAATTCCAAGCAACTAGCACTACTATTGCCCTCGGTCTTGGTCGAAGAAGGTACGATACCGAGATACCTATGAAAAGTATTGTAGCTTCGTAGCGGGGTAGGAAGGTAACTGCAGAGACTTGGCTGGTTTTACACCGAGTAGCAGGGATGGAAGGTGTAACCACCCGCTACTCCATAATGGCCCATTACTCGGGCCCACAAACCATAACCCAATAACCGTCTCTATGTATAGGCAACAATCACCCACTAAACCTTCACGGATCGTTTGCCGGTTTGAAGGTAGAGAGAGTCAAGAAACGATCGTTGGAAAGGCTTACGGAGTGGCAAGAAGATTCGAGACGATCATTATCGAGATTCGAGGTAGGTTGAGTTATTTTCATCCGTTCTCTCTTTGCCTCTATTCCTGAGACAAGTTCATATTGAATAATCGAAAAATTTAGTGACCCCCATGATATTTAGGAGGATGATAATAACTTAGATCTAAGCAAAACTGAGTAAAGATTAGATATGTCTAATTTTTGAAGTGTTATATCAATCTATAACATGTTTTGAAAATAGAAAGATTAGAAGATTAGATTTACAAAATCCCCATCTTCATCTCTAAGCAGTGTCTGCTGCTCTCCAATGACTGGCAGCGGAGACGACAGCATGCGCGGCGTGGTACGTCAGCGTGCGGTGCGGCAACATGCGGTGAGGCATCATGCGCAGGCAGCACAAGACCTAGCGGCTGCATGGCTCCAGCACTGGACCCACCACCAACACAATTTCGGCGCGTGGTACGACGATGGGAGCGGCCGGTGGCGTGCTCACGACTGCGCGGTCCAGAGTTCCGCCAGCGCGCGGGGCAGCGCAAATCTGACGACGCCAGTGGCGGTGGCCTAGCGGTAGCCGTGGCCCAGCGGGGACGGTGGTGTGGAGGTGTGGCGGCCTGGTGGCCTGGTGGCATGGCAGTGTGACAGCCTGGCAACGTAGCAGCCTGGCGGCGGCAGCGGCGGCGGTAGCAGATTAGATTAGGGTTTGAGGAGGAAGAAGAAGATTAGTTTTGGTTTTGGTTTAGATTTAGTTTAAAGTGGTTTTGGTTTTGGTTTAGTTTAAAGTTGGTTTTGGTTTTGGTAAGTTTAAAGTCGATTTTGATTTAGGTTTGGTACATAATCGGTTTTGGTTTAGATCCCGATTTTGGAATTGGTTTGAGTCAGGCTTGAGGTTAATCGAACTAATGATGAGGTGAATGGTTTAGATCAAACTAAGTAATCTGAATTCATGATTTGGTTCATTGAAATGAGTCTGATTATTACGAATTGGAATTGAAATTGATTGAAGATTAGATTGGAGAAATTTAGTAAGATTGATTAAATTGATTGATAAATTGATTTGGGTTTGGGATAATTGATTTGTGATTGTGTTGAAATTTGATTAGGATAGTTAAATCTCATTAAGGATGAATTTGTAAGGTGGAATCAAATTATGATTTGTTTGAAAATCGACTGGATTGGTTATGACCTAGAAACTTGAAGGACTAATCTGTGAATCAAATTGTATTGAGGACTTTTGTGACGAATATACTGTAAGAATCAAATTTGGAATTATTAAGGACTTGGGTGTTAAATTGTTGGATCAATGGTTGTTGATAATAATCTAATAATTTTGAGGTTCATAATGTAGCAGTGATGGAAATTATTTATCTTGATGACGGAGTTGTAATTTGGAGTGATATAAGGACTAAATGGTATATATACATCTGAACAGTCATTACCTTCTCATTTGAGATCCGATTGTGATGGTCTATGAGTCGTTGGACTCAGTTTTTCATGCTAATTCTATTGGCGATCTCAAATTCTTTCTTTGATGATGTCTTCTAGCTGAATAGTCTGACTCGTGATCGAGTCGACTCCTTTTTATCGCTTGGTAATCTTGACTCGATATTTATTGTGACTGAGCCTTTGGTACTTTGAGGGACGTATATAGTGGGACTCTATTTGACTAGTACCAGTTGGCAATTCCCCTACTTCTGTACGGGATTAGCTAGACTATCAGACGTGACAGTAGTCGATCTCCTGAGTTGTAGGGGACGTGATCCGTTGTGTGACTAGACGAGATCACCATTCCATCAGCAGTTGGGAGCGCACATGGTATGACTCTGCTTGGTAGGGCTACATCCATATACTAATTTATGTGTAGATTGGTTCGACTCTGCTTGGTGGGGGGTGCGACCGTCTCCGTAAAATCTGTAGGAGAGTCCATAGTCACTGTCCTTAACCACTGGCTATCGTGATTGTGATATCTTTGTGATTCATTCCTTACTGTGAGTTGTAGGGGATGTGATCCGTTGTGTGATTAGACGGGATCACCACTCCATCAATAGTTGAAAGTGCAGCGTGGTATGACTCTGCTTGATAGGGGGTCCAGCCACACCTATATACTGATTTACGTGTAGATTGGTTCGACTCTGCTTGGTGGGAGGTGCGACCGTCTCCATAATATCTGCAAGGGAGTCCATAATCACTATCCCTAACCATTGGCTATCGTGGATATGATATCTTTGTTGATTCATTCCTTACTGTGGATGTTGGATTATATAATCATCATTGTCATTGTATTAATTTTGATGCTACTGTATTAATTTTATTGTTGCCTCCTAAATATTGATCTCTCCCACTTTCTAGAGGAGGTAACTCCCTACTGAGCATCTTTAGCTCACTCTTTGATTGTTCCCATCCACAGGAGAGTAGCAGTTAGGCACAGGTGATGACAGTAGCAGAGAGTACGTGCGCGACCACACTTGGAGCTGCTTTATTTATATGTTATTTCATTTTTATGTATGGGAGTACTTTTGAGGACTTGAGTATTTCTAGTTAGACAACTTTTGTTATGTTATCTGAACTATATTCGTATCGATGAAATAAATTTTAATTCTATGTATTCTATAAACCTTTTATATGTATGTTATTCACTTGTATTGTATTTCAGTCGGACACAACAAGGGTGTTACAGAAGGAAGTGACAAATATCCAACCGTACGGCAAGAAGAGCAGAACAAAAAGAGCTCCAAGAAAAGATACCACTACTAGAACTCATACTGAAAGAAGAAAGAACAAATACCGAATCGTGGCAAACTCCGTAGTCTATTGCCCTCTATTTGCCAAAACCCGGTGTTGGGATTCAAACACTTGATGTGTAGAGCTCCAAGAAATGAAATGAGATACCACTATGTCAACCGCGAGCACGACGAAGAAAGAACGAATGAATACCATTACGTCAACCGCCTTACTTAAGCTTTCTTTCCTTTTCAAGCACTTTTCATGTATTCCATCGATGCTTTCAACGGTTCCATTCTATCCGGATCGAATACCGAACTACGCTTTCCCCTACCCAACTTTTGGAAAGCACGTAGCAGTCGATTGCCCTCAGTCTTGCTTGGGATTCTTTTCGAACCAACTCGGTATTCCAGCAATTGAACACAAGCCCAGACGTGGAGTCGAACTCAATGGAAAGCTGTTAGCACATATACATACTAGTGGGACAGCTTCGAACTGAACCGTATATCGAGCGGAGCAAACCAGAACTTTACTTTATATATGATTTTTCGTCTTTACCCGTGTAGTCGAACTCAATGGAAAGCACTATCAAAGTGGCGAACGTATACGGCATGGGACAGCTTCGAACAATTCCATTCTTCACCAATGAGTTAGCATGTAGTATAGTCGGAGTTTGCGAACAAAGAAATTCTCTACGGAGTGCGTCTGCTAACAAAGAAATTGCTTTCTTCCTTTCCGGTCTTGGGATTCTCTTTTCCCCTTCCCAGCCGGTATGGAAGCAAACCTCTTCGTCCGTTACGTCAATCAGCCATAGAAGCAATTGTTTATGGTTGGTTTATATACCCTTTGCGGTATTCCATTCCCCCTATTGTCCTTGTAGTTTTGGGTCATTGGAGTAGTTTTCTTTGACAAGAAATATCATAGTAAATGAAAAAATCTTTCTTCTGTCGTAAGGTCTAGGAAGACAGGTTCGCTGCACCCTCTCCACACAGAGCTTAGCCACGAGAGGCCAGGTGGGTCGGCCCTAGAAGCAGGGATAGAGGGGGGTATAAGGCACTCCTTTGCAGACTTGAAGGCAGGAAAGATGAAGTAAGAGATAAGTATGGGAAAAGCTATAACAGAATGGACTCATCAGCATCCATGAGTAAACCGAGTACGACCAAGAACTCGATGAAGAACATGATAACTGCTTGGAATTTCTTTATCGCTATGAGTGAGCCGGTGGTTGGGTATTGGCTCATTCGCTCCCACACCTACTATGTTTGTTTGCCACTCCAATCCATTTCTTTATCGGAATACTACAAGGTCGATATCTCATATCTTTTGTTGGTTGCCTCCCTTTCTTATCTCCCACATAACCTGGCTTTCGGCGTTGGGAACGGACCGATGTCAGCTCGGTATCTATCGGTTCCATTTCCTTGCTCAGTAGAACTGTTTGATGCATAACCATTCATTCCATTTGATCGATCGAGTCCGGCTATGAGACTTGGAGCTTTGATGCAAGGTAGGAAAGCTACAATATGAATAGGCGGGAAGGTTCTTTTTTTTTCCCAAGACTGGTTCTTTGAAGGCAATAAACTACTACGTGCTTTTCGAGGTCAAAGTTCTAGTGTCGGTAGAGAATTTCTTTGTTCGTAGAGGTGGAATACCTTCTTTGATCAGTGAAATTGGGCAATATGTTGTCCTATACGTTCGACACTCGTTGGTCAAAGTTTGCGCCGGGAAAGCATGGAATTGTTTGCATCAGTCCCATATCGGAAAGGTATCTTGAGAAGTGAATCTGTTCTTTGAGGGCAAAGCTACAAGGAGAAGAGGTGGAATACAATATTTTCTTTCTCGGTCGACGTAAAAGGTAAAGACGAATACCCAACCAACCGGGTATTGAATCAGAAAGGTTCCATACAATATTATCAAGCTATGTTCGGTCAAAAGAAAAAAAGTTCGGTATTCGCTTGTAGCTCGGGCATAATTGAAAGGTTGGAAGAGAGAATATAAAAGATAGCTCAGTTACTTGGGTTCAAACATTGGAGTTCTTTAGGAAAAATGAGTTAGGGTAAAAAAGCAAGCGATTTGACGCACGCAAGAACTACTAAATCAAGGGGACAAGAAGGGCTAGAGCTGCTATAGCGATGGAGTTTTCTTGCTTGGAATAAATCCCAAACTGAGATCGGGACAGGAATAGGGCGTGTTCTTGATCGGGAGAGAGAGCCAGTTAGCAAGCGAAAAGAGCACAGGTAGCCTTGTTGTCATCCTAAGCCAACCCAGAACACATTGAATAATGGAAAGTGGTATCTCATAGGTTCGAACCTGGCATTTTCGACCTATCCCACCTCCTCAGAACCCAAAAGAATTTCCCAATCCGAACGTCCTTTATTAGTCTTACTGTTGACATTGTTAATTGGGACGTCGATAATGGATTTTTGTTGCTTTCGGGTTGGGTCCCCCTATCGTTAAAGAAAACTCACAGGCCTTTTGGAGACGCCTAAACTTACCATCCAAAAACATTTGCATCCATCTTTTTAGGACTAACTGGACCACAAGGTGAAGTTTCTCATCTCGAACTAGCAAATCCTTGTCCCTTAACAGACTTATAAATATCCGAGCTTGAAGCTGCAGACTTAGCCATATATAGGAGGAACTTGGAGAAGAGAAAGTTAAGAGGTTTTCCACAGGATCTTTTTCAAAAGTAGAGCAAGGAAGAGGTCTGAACCACCAAGTTGAGATCAGTAACAGGGGCTTCCAACGTGAAATTGCACTTATCTTCTTATTTTGTGTTTAGGAGTGGGAGTCCTTTCTAAAAGAGTGATGCTCCTCATTCGAAGAGGGGCGGGTGGTTGTCGAGGTTTGCAAAGTCTAAAACTGCAGCATGTTGGATGCACCCAAAGCCCGTTAACCAAAGAATAATTAGCCGGGGAAGGGCCTAAATAAGCTTTTTGCCCGATAGGACAAAATCAATCACAACACAATGGGGGAGGAGTGGGTATAGGGCCTTTGTTGTGTTGGGCCCACAAAGGATCAGCATGAATAAATAAAGGCTCAAAAGGAGAGATCCCTTTTCTTTTGGGCTTGAGAGAGGATGAGAGACAAAGGGGATGGCTCCAAGCGAGTGGGCAAGGTATAGAAAGTAACCAGCTAATCGAAATGATTGTCCCCCTATACATGAAGCCCTGGAGCACCTTGACCCACTGGTAAGGTGCCTAGTAGGGGATAAAAAAGAAAAAGCAAACAGGTTCTAAGCCGAGTAGACTTAACTGTAGAACTAGCTCTTTCATTCGCCGAATCACCCGCTTCATCAATAGAAGAATAGCTCACTGCCACTCGCATTTCAGGATTGCGGAAAGTCTAGTTCTAACGTAGGATTTTTTCAGAGAAAATTCTTTATTTGAATGTTGTCCTTCCATCATCTTTCTTTCTCTAAAACAAGATATTTATATATGACTTTCATATTGAAATATGGAATTTGTTGGCTTACTATCGCCCCTCGCTACTACTCAACCTCGCTATCGCATTGATTCTTGCCGGCCCTGGAAGATTCCAATTCCTTATTGAGATCGAGATCTCGTTCCATTAGACCCGGTTCGGTCAGATCAGTTCCCATAAGCTTGCCCGGGCCGGGCTTTCCATCTTTGGTCGGGCCTTCCGGGCTTAAGGGAGTGGAGCCGAAGGGAGGCAGAGAAAAAACAGCCATTTCATCGGTTGTCGGAAGAGCAGTAGGCCTTGGTCCTTGAGTCAGTCCGTGGTCAGCAGTGGATTAGGTAGATTCGGTAGCTGTGCTTAAGTGAGGTGGATCCGATCCCAAGTGACAGTGACATCGAGTTAGCTCTTTGAAGACTAAACCCCGCTAATTGTATTGAATCGGCCATAGCTTGCAACGACCGCTTAGGCGAGTTAAGTAGGAAAAAAACAAAATTCAATAAAGAGAACCCGGAAGGGGCGAAAGGCATAGTAGAAAACTTCCTACCCAGCTACCTTACTTCCCCTGGCTTCGGTTGACCCCCTTTCGGTGGTAGTAAGAGCAGAGTCTTGGGTTGGTGCTTGAAGTAGGGTCATCAAAGAGACAGATTTCTTTTTCGGGATTTGGTAATAACGCGGCGACTTCCTGGTATTCCAGTTTGCCGGAAGGGAGACATGGCATCGGCTTGTGGCTAAATTGCTATGGCTTCTTTGACGAAAGAAAGGTAAGAAGGTAGGTCAAGGGAAAGAAATAAGGTTACGCATAGCCGGTGGGAAGGAAAGACTAGTGTTTAGCAATCTAGCAGCTGCCATTGAAAGAGAAGAGAGTTCTGTGATTTCCGGGCAACACTCTGCTTTTGTTGAAGGCATAAGCGCAGCTATTTCATTCTTTTATGGCCTGAATGTTTTCTTAACGAATCCTCTTCTCTTATCCCCTGCTGTCTCTGAAAGTGAAGATGTGAACTCTGATCGACTCTGAATGAATGGTTTCCGCTATTGTTCAAAGAAGAATGGCAAGAAAGAATGACTTGGGAAAATAACCCCTCTGAAGAACCTCGAGAGAACCTGAAACCACCCACAGATGCTGAAGTTCTCAGTCTTTCCTGTCGAATGATGAGAATTGCAACAGTTCTAGACCTCATGTCGCTGCTCCTTTTCTCTTGGCTTCCATGAGGTTTCATCCGTGGAGAACACAACTTTTCGTCTGCGCCTTGCTCCTACAACCACTTTCTTTGCGGAGGTTTTCCAAGCAACCTTGGGCTCGTTAAGGCTAATGTTTATGGTGGATTTTCCCACCAGATGTAACCGTAGCAGGGCTTATGGCAGGGACTGTTGCTATTGTGTGATTGCAGCACCCGAGAAGCACCCACGGCACGCACGAAAAGAAAAGGCATTTCACCACAAGAACCAATCTTATGTCACTCATGCGGTCCATTTTCGATCATGATGGAGATGGGAGAGTGAGACTTTGAGTTTAATCTCTACTACTGTGCCATCCAGGCTTCTGAAACATCACCAAGCCTGATAGCGAACAAGGTTCCCATCACTCTTTTCCTGCAGCAAAGGTTCTTTGCTTGACAGCTTTGAAATGTCGTCACCGACCCGCTATGTTTGGCTATGCTCCATAACTGGCTTCTCAGAGAAAGAATGTAGCCGGCTTTGAAGCCGTGACCGCACCCATGGCATGATGTTTTAAGATTGGTCCTAGCATGGTGTTAGTATGGTGTTCTAAGACCAAATCTCATGTCTTCTCTTCATATTGTTAACACAAAAAGAAAAATAAAGATAAAAAAAATAGGCCTTATGGAAATAAGCGTGGCCCTCACGAAAGGGGCCCGGTGCCAATGAAGTATGCACGACCCGTATAACATGGGCTTTAGATCTCTACTCCCCTTAACTAAATCTTCAGGCCGGCCAAAGACTGCTCACTAACGAAATAAGCCTAAGCCTATGTCAATGGACTCGTGACATTCATGCACTGAGTCGTCAAATGACGCACGTTAAGAATATCCAAGCCTACATGCACGGGCCCATCCAAATAATGTTCAGCGGTCTAAAGCCAAGTAGTTGTGCCCCATGAAAGACCTAACCAACCCTAGCCTTAGCCTTAAGAGGCCGACACCTCCCTCCCTTATTTCCTTTCCAGTGTGGCTTTTTTTCAAGCCACCTTGTTTTTGGCAATGAATGGAGTCCTTTATCAATGGATCGGCAGAGTGAGGCTTGAAAGTGGACCTGTGAGGGTCTGGTAGAGCTGTATTTGCCGAGGAAAGGTTGGACCAGAATCAACAAAGATCGGTGCTGCTAGCATTGCAGCCCGCAACTATACTTAAAGGCGTGCAACAAGAAAAAAAAGGGGACTTTTTGGAAGTCTCTTTGCTAGCAAGACATTCCAAGACCAAACCTGATGTCTTCTCTTCATATTGTTAACAAAAAAAGAAAAATAAAGATAAAAAAAGACCTTATGGATATGGGCGTGGCCCTCACGAAAGGGGCCCGATGCCAATGAAGTGTGTACGACCCGTATAACATGGGCTTTAGACCTCTACTCCCCTTAACTAAATCTCCAGGCCTGCCAAAGACTGCTCACTTATGAAATAGGCCTAAGCCTATGTCAATTGACTCGTGACATCCATGCACTGAGTCATCAAATGACGCATGTTAAGAAGATCCAAGCCTACATGTACGGGCCCGTCCAAATGATGTTCAGCGGTCTAAAGCCAAGTAGCTGTGGCCCATGAAAGACCCAACCAACCCTAGCCTTAGCCTTAAGAGGCCGACACCTCCCTCCCTTATTTCCTTTCCAGTGTGGCTTTCTTTCAAGGAACCTTGTTTTTGGCAATGAATGGAGTCCTTTATCAATGGATCGGCGAAGTGACGCTTGAAAGCGGACCTGTGAGGGTCTAGTAGAGTTGTATTTGGCGAGGAAAGGTTGGACCAGAATCAACAGAGATCGGTGCTGCTAGCATCGCAGCCCGCAACTATACTCAAAGGCATGCAAGAAGAAAAAAATGGCTTTCTAGAAGCCTCTTTGCTGGCAAGGCGTTCCAAGACCAAACCTGATGTCTTCTCTTCATATTGTTAACAAAAAAAGAAAAATGAAGATAAAAAAGTAGGCCTTATGGATATGGGCGTGGCCCTCACGAAAGGGGCCCGGTGCCAATGAAGTGTGCACGACCCATGTAACATGGGCTTTAGACCTCTACTCCCCTTAACTAAATCTCCAGGCCTGCTGACTGCTCACTTACGAAATAGGCCTAAGCCTATGTCAATGGACTTGTGACATCCATGCACTGAGTCGTCAAATGACACACGTTAAGAAGATCCAAGCCTACAAGCACGGGCCTATCCAAATGATGTTCAGAGGTCTAAAGCCAAGTAGCTGTGGCCCATGAAAGACCCAACCAACCCTAGCCTTAGCCTTAAGAGGCCGACACCTCTCTCCCTTATTTTCTTTCCAGTGTGGCTTTCTTTCAAGCCACCTTGTTTTTGGAATGGAGTCCTTTATCAATGGATCGGCGGAGTGAGGCTTGAAAGCGGACCTGTGAGGGTCTGGTAGAGCTGTATTTGCCGAGGAAGGTTGGACCGGAATCAACAGAGATTTGCCGAGGAAAGGTTGGACCCGAATCAACAGAGATCGGTGCTGCTAGCATCGCAGCCTGCAACTATACTCAAAGGCGTGCAACAAGAGAAAAATGGCTTTCTGGAAGCCTCTTTGCTGGCAAGCCAGGCAACAGACACGGGTTTGAAAGTAAGTTGAATACCCCTCCACACAAGTATCCTGCATCCATTTTTCAAGCTCACGGAAGCTTTCACTCATCTCATAAGGCCTTGCCACACCCTTGCCTGGCGCATCATGGACCTTGGCTTGAGTTGACTCGATGAGGTATTGCATTGAGCGAGCGATCTTTCAGTTTATGAAAGAGATCCGGAAAAACGGAAAAAAGAGCAAGAATGCCCATAAGACCTGCTTTCCTATGTTTGCTTTGCTGTTCGGATATGACACTGAACCTTCTGGTTCACTTGACTTTACTATCCTACGTCAGTGGGTGACTAGCCAGTTTACTTTTGTGTGGCTAGCTAGTCTCCATTCCACTTCTGTTTTCTCATTTCACCCCCCATGAAAAAGAAGTGAATCGAGTTTCGTCCTATTCGAATGTTCTCAGATCCGAAGGGTGGGTATTCTGTTGTGGAATGCAAGTGGAATGACAACCCACCGCAACTGTAAAGTAAAGGGGATAGAGAAACTAAGCACAATGGGAATTGAGAGATCAAGTGAGCAGGCTGATCATTGACTTTTTCTCTATCAGTGGATAGAGGAAGGTGGTGGATCAAGTGAGCAGGCTGATCATTAACTTTTCTTGTTAAGTGATAAAAAACATGGCTGGAAAGGTGGGTAAGATCTCTGGAGGGGCAAGTTAGGGAATGAACGCATAGCCAAAGATGAGAGGATCAAGAGAAGGTCTTTCATGAAGGCTAGTGTCACACCCGTTGTGAGTGGTAGGTGCCACCACAACGAGATCATGTAACGGATCTCATGATCAAACGAGGCGACGGACTGTCTCGAACATATGTGTGCGCGGGCAGCACACATAGCAGCAAGTGACGGTCACGACATGTTTGGGTGGAGACCCAAACAGCCCAAAACCATCCTGCAGACCGAGCAGCAGGTTAAGATGGCTAAAGGGAGCTGCAGAAAGCTGCAGTTGAACTGCAGGGCAGCAGTTGAACTGCAGGAAGCAGTTGCTGAACTGCTGGGCAGCAGTTGGACTGCAGGACAGCAGTTGAACTGCAGGAAGCAGTTGCTGAACTGCTGGGCAGCAGTTGAACTGAAAGAAGCAGTTGCTGAACTGCAGGGCAGCAGTGGAACTGCAGGAGGCAGTTGCTGAACTGCTGGACAGCAGTGGAACTGCAGGAGGCAGTTGCTGAACTGCTGGACAGCAGCCGAAACTGCAGGAAGCAGTTGAGGAACTGCAAGGCAAGCGGTTGAAACTGCAGGGAGAATATTGTGGAGCATGTTCTCCATGATCTCCAGCAGTTGCTCACAGCCAAACGTGTACTATAAATAGACTAGGGGGTCTATTGAGTTGAAGACACACAGGTAGAGAGACTTGTAGTGTCACTCCGTGTCAAGAGTTGTATTTCCTTTTATGTGAGCAATAAAAGGGTAGCAAGATTGTTGTACTTCTCTTCTCCTCTATACTCTTGTGGGCTTGTGCGAGTTTGGCGGGCTGAGGTGAGCGAACCTTGGCGCCATCACGGGCAAAATTTCAGGGTAGAAATTCGCCGGTGTGACAAGTGGTATCAGAGCCCGGTTTGGTGAGAAACCGGTTCAGCGAAAGCCAAAGCCATGGTGACGCAAGTAGAGCTTCGGGATCGGTTGATTCGCATCGAGGAGATGCTGGGAAATCCTCCAACCGAAGATGCGGGCGGCATATGGGCGCGGTTGGCTTGGCAAGAGAGCCAGAATGCTGCTCTCAAGGAGGCCCTTGCGAGTGAGGTGAAAGATGCGGAGGAAAGGTACGCTGCGATCATGGACTCCATGAGATCAAGTCTAAAGTCCTTGGAGCAGGACTTGATGGTGGTGAAGAGAGCGGTGGCTAACTCCATTGCTGAAGGCGGAGCTCCTTCAAAGGTAAGAGTTCCGGAGCCCCATTCCTTTAATGGCTGCAGGAATGCAAAGGAGTTGGAGAACTTCTTATGGGATATGGAGCAGTACTTCAAGGCTGCTCACATTCCGGAACGGGAGAAAGTCACCATCACCAGCATGTACTTGAGTGGAGATGCCAAATTATGGTGGCGTACCAGAGCATCGGAGTATGCTCAAACTGGGAGAGCTCAGCTGGAGGATTGGGAGATCCTCAAGAAGGAACTAAAGGAGCAGTTCCTTCCGTGCAACACAGGGTGGATTGCGCGGGAATCCCTGAAGAAGCTGCGTCATTCGGGGACCATAAGGGAGTATGTGAGGGAATTCAGCTCCCTCATGCTCGACATCAACAACATGTCCGAGGAGGACAAGTTGTACAACTTTCTTTCTGGCTTGCAGCAGTGGGCTCAAGCTGAACTCCGACGGCAAGGAGTGAAGGATCTTTCTTCGGCCATTGCTTCTGCGGAAGGCTTGGTGGATTTCAAGCTGACGACAACCACCAAAACGGCCATGGAAGGAAGGAAGATGGGGCGTGCACATAGGGATGGCAAGAAGCCCGAGGGAAAGGGCAAGAAGGTTGCGGAACCAAGCCAGTCCAAGCTGCAGCCCACCAACAGAGAGCAGGGCTGTTTCATATGCAATGGTCCTCATCGGGCAAGGGAGTGTCCAAGGAGGGAAAAGCTATCTGCTCTAACTCTCAGGGAATCTGAGGACGAAGGACGTGGTGTGGCCACACCACGCATGAATCCATTGCAGCTACTCAACTCAATGACGGTAGAAAGGCAGCCGCCTTGCAAAGGGTTGATGTATGCATCGGTACTACTAAATGGGAGGCCTGTTTTGGCTATGCTGGACACAGGAGCGACCAGCAACTTCTTCTCCCATAAATTGGTAAGTGAATTTGGTTTGCAGGTGCAACCAAGTTCATGGAAAGTGAAGGCGGTAAACTCTGGGCCAACTCCGATTCATGGAATGGCCAGCGCAACCCTCAAAGTTGGAGCTTGGGAGGGAGAGATCAGTGTGACAGTCTCGGCGCTCGATGAGTTTGAGTTTATCCTGGGGATAGACTTCTTTGTCCAAGCTAAGGCTAGCTTGGCGCCTCACCTATCAGGTATGCTGATTTCTGCGGAGGAATCACCATGCTTTATACATGCAGCGTATGGAGGGAAAACTGCAGCAGCGGGTATGCAGTCTCCCCAACAGCTGAAAGCTGGTCTCAAGAGGGGCGAGACCACATATGTTGCAGCACTGATCGAGATACAACCGGATCAGGTCGTGGAGGTACCTGATGTTGTTGCAACTATCCTGGTGGATTACGCGGACGTGATGCCACCAAAACTGCCCAATGAACTTCCCCCTCGGAGGGCAGTTGACCACAAGATCGAGCTGGAGCCAGGTGCGAAGCCTCCTGCTCAGGCCCCTTATCGATTGGCGAATGCGGAGCTTTTGGAGCTGAGGAAGCAGCTCAATGAACTGTTGGAGGCGGGACTGATCCAACCGTCGAAAGCCCCGTATGGTGCCCCGGTGTTGTTTCAGCGGAAACAAGATGGTTCACTTCGGATGTGTGTGGACTATCGGGCACTAAACAAGGTGACCATCAAGAACAAGTACCCAGTGCCAAATGCAGGTGACTTGTTTGATCGATTGGCCAAGGCAACATACTTCACCAAGTTGGACTTGCGATCAGGGTATTGGCAAGTCCGGATTGCTGAGGGAGATGAGTCAAAAACGACATGTGTCACGAGGTATGGCTCATTTGAGTTTCTAGTCATGCCTTTTGGATTGACAAATGCTCCAGCAACCTTTTGTAACTTGATGAATGAAGTATTGTATGAGTTCTTGGATCGATTTGTGGTGGTGTACTTGGATGACATTGTCATCTACTCGGAGACGTTGGCGGACCACGTCGACCACCTCAGAAAGGTATTCTCTCGGCTTAGAGAATACAAGCTCTTCGTCAAGAAGGAGAAGTGCGAGTTCTGTCGAAAGGAAATCAGGTTCCTTGGGCACAGGGTGAGCAAGGGACAGATACAAATGGATGAGAGGAAGATTCGGGCAATCATCGATTGGGCGGCCCCAACAAAGGTATCGGATCTTCGTTCTTTCCTCGGTTTGGCTAACTACTATAGAAGATTCATTCAGGGTTATTCAAAGAAAGTGAATCCCCTGACTGACTTGCTGAGGAAGGATCGAAAATGGGCATGGACGGACTCATGCCAAGCGGCGTTTGACCAGCTGAAGGCAGCAGTGTCAACAGAACCGGTGCTACGATTGCCTGACTTCGAGCTTCCATTCGAGGTACATACGGATGCCTCAGATCGTGCTCTTGGGGGAGTCCTTGTTCAGGAAGGACACCCAGTGGCGTTTGAAAGCCGCAAGCTTAAGGATGCGGAGCAACGCTACACCACACATGAAAAGGAAATGACAGCAGTGGTGCACTGCTTGGACACCTGGAGGCATTATCTCTTGGGAACGAAGTTTAGGGTTGTAACAGATAATGTTGCAAACACCTACTTCAAAACCCAAAAGAAATTGACCCCCAAACAAGCTCGGTGGCAGGAGTTCTTGGCTGAGTTTGATTTCATGTGGGAGCACAAGCCGGGACGACAGAACCAAGTAGCGGATGCACTGAGCAGAAAGGAAGTGCAATGCTACGTAACTGCGCTGTCCACAGTGCAGTCAACCCTGCTAGAGAGGGTTAAAGAACAAGCCGACGCGGACCCAGAATACGTCCAACTCAGGGGAGAGGTACGTGAAGGGGTAATTAAGCGTTATTGGCTTGAAGATAACTTGTTGTATGCTAGAGGCAACAGGTTGTACATCCCAAAGGCGGGAGGGCTGAGGCGTGAGCTGCTGCGAGAGACTCACGATCCTCAATGGGCAGGACATCCTGGAGGGCAAAGGATGATGGCACTCTTGTCCAGGTCATATTATTGGCCAAAAATGGGGGAAGACGTCGAGATGTACGTCAAGACTTGTCTTGTGTGCCAGCTTGACAAGACGGAGAGGAAGAAACAGGCAGGGCTGCTGCAACCCCTGCCTATTCCGGAGAAGCCGTGGCAGTCCATTTCCATGGACTTTGTTTCGGGCTTTCCCAAAGTAGATGGGATGAGCTCAGTGCTGGTCGTCGTCGATCGATTCTCGAAGTATGCGGTGTTCATACCAACACCACACGCATGTCCAGCAGAGGTAGCAGCTGGGCTGTTCTTCAAGAATGTGGTGAAGCACTTCGGTGTCCCGAAAGACATCGTGAGTGATCGAGATGCTCGATTCACGGGCAGGTTCTGGACAGCACTCTTCAACTCGATGGGTTCAGAGTTGAAGTTCTCTACGGCTAATCACCCACAAACGGATGGCCAAACGGAGCGCATCAATGCCTTGGTGGAGGAATACTTAAGGCATTATGTGACGGCCAGCCAGCAAAATTGGTTGGAGCTGTTGGACACAGCCCAATTTTGTTATAACATCCACAGGTCGTCGGCTACAGGAATGAGTCCTGCAGAGCTTGTCATGGGACAGCAGCCTCTCACTCCTCTCGAGTTGGCTCAATCGACGGACCAAGGAAAGTGCCCTGCTGCATATCGCTTCGCCAAGGAGAAGGAGGAGCTGATAGAACAAGCTCGAGACAGCTTGCGCAAGGCAGCAAAACGCATGAAGAGGCATGCGGATGAACGAAGGCGTTCATTGGAATTCCAGGTTGGAGATATGGTGCTGCTGAAGCTCACTCCACAGATATGGAAGAAAATCAGCAGTAAAACCGTACATCGAGGGTTGGTACCAAGATATGACGGCCCCTTCGAGGTGATGAAGAGAGTCGGGCAGGTTGCTTACCGGTTGAAGCTACCCGACAGGCTGAAGGTACACCCAACATTCCATGTAAGTTTTCTCAAACCTTTCAACAGGGACTTGCTTGGAGATAGACAGCAAGTAAAGAGAGCTCCACCGGTAGTTCGGAAGCAGTTCGACAAGGAGGTCGAGAAGATCCTTGCACACCGGACTATGGGGCAAAGCAAGAAGAATCGACGGACTGATTTTCTTGTGAAGTGGAAAGGCGGCAGCGAGGCCGATGCTACGTGGGAGCGGGACTCTACACTATGGCAATTTGAGAAACAAATTAAGGAATACATGGACTCTACTCCGACGAGGACGTCGGACTCTCTTGGTGGGGGAGGTTTGTCACACCCGTTGTGAGTGGTAGGTGCCACCACAACGAGATCATGTAACGGATCTCATGATCAAACGAGGCGACGGACTGCCTCGAACATATGTGTGCGCGGGCAGCACACATAGCAGCAAGTGACGGTCACGACATGTTTGGGTGGAGACCCAAACAGCCCAAAACCATCCTGCAGACCGAGCAGCAGGTCAAGATGGCTAAAGGGAGGCAGAAAGCTGCAGTTGAACTGCAGGGCAGCAGTTGAACTGCAGGAAGCAGTTGCTGAACTGCTGGGCAGCAGTTGGACTGCAGGGCAGCAGTTGAACTGCAGGAAGCAGTTGCTGAAAGCTGCTGGGCAGCAGTTGAACTGCAGGAGGCAGTTGCTGAACTGCTGGGCAGCAGTGGAACTGCAGGAGGCAGTTGCTGAACTGCTGGACAGCAGTGGAACTGCAGGAGGCAGTTGCTGAACTGCTGGACAGCAGTCGAAACTGCAGGAAGCAGTTGAGGAACTGCAAGGCAGCGGTTGAAACTGCAGGGAGAATATTGTGGAGCATGTTCTCCATGATCTCCAGCAGTTGCTCACAGCCAAACGTGTACTATAAATAGACTAGGGGGTCTATTGAGTTGAAGACACACAGGTAGAGAGACTTGTAGTGTCACTCCGTGTCAAGAGTTGTATTTCCTTTTATGTGAGCAATAAAAGGGTAGCAAGATTGTTGTACTTCTCTTCTCCTCTATACTCTTGTGGGCTTGTGCGAGTTTGGCGGGCTGAGGTGAGCGAACCTTGGCGCCATCACGGGCAAAATTTCAGAGTAGAAATTCGCCGGTGTGACAGCTAGCATGCTAATTATCTCAGTTTCACAAGAGAAGAGAGATCTAAGACATCTGTCACCATAGACCACAGTGGACTTGATTCTCTTTGGCAACGCATACCATCGCTGGTCTTTCTGTACCCCCATGGTATGGGATAAGACCCAACCAACCATGTTACCGTCCACCGGACTAATACCTTTCTCCGATGCTACTAGTTTTCTGGGCGAGACCTATGATTTCAAACAAAAGGGGAAGTTCAAGATTACGAGCTCGTAGACATTAATGACATTGAGGATTGGGAACCCCTACGGGAGCTTCAAGATCAATATGAGCAACATGAGAAAAGGACCATTGCTATTCTTGACGAAGTCGACGAGGTAAAGGACGGAACGGAAGAGGACCAACGAAACGTTATGGTTGCTAAGTCTAAGTCGATGTCCCTCAATTGCGGGGAGAGATAGTAGTCTTCCTTAGGAGGTACTTGGATGTTTTTGCCTGGTAAGCCCATAAAGCAGAAGTTGAGGAGATTGAGATTTGAGTGGATGTTGAAAATAAAGGAAGAGGTCAAAAAAAATGGAATGCCGGGTTCCCAATGCTCTCTAAATATCCAAATTGGCTTGCTAACATAGTCCCTCTTCCAAAGAAGGATGGCCAGCTTTCTGGGACTAGCCAATGAGGAGATAGAAGGCAAAGCTCTTTCATACGGCAGGCCGCCCAATTCTCAACTCCGACCTACACAAGTGGTTTTAGAACCCACATTTTATAAAGTTCTGTTAGGTTCTTAGTAGCAGTAGGCAACCTTTTCTTCTTTTACTTCACATAGCTT
Source organism: Trichopus zeylanicus subsp. travancoricus (assembly GCA_005019695.1). NCBI lineage: Eukaryota > Viridiplantae > Streptophyta > Magnoliopsida > Dioscoreales > Dioscoreaceae > Trichopus > Trichopus zeylanicus. Next base: position 47,111 of record RXID01011035.1, read on the forward strand.
TTCGTCTCATTGATAGCAGGAAGTTCTCCAAAAGTATGAAAAGCTGGAGGACTTTGTACCATCCATTCGAGTGTGGTTGGATTCTGTGCAACAGCCCAAGGACTTGGAGCACATCTTTTGTTCTTTCCACTGCTTGAAGTGATTGTTACGACTACGAAGAAATGACGAATCCCAACTACGGATATATAAGAGCCAAAATTGCTCAGAGTAATCCATCCGGCGTAAGCATCTGGGATAATCTGGAATGCGACATGGCATACCCGAAAGCCCTAAGAAATGAATGGGAAAGAGGGTCAGATTAACCCCAAAAAAAGTGATCCAAAAATGGATTTGACCTAAAGTTTCAGGTATGTCTGACCAAAAGATTTTACCCACCCAATAGTGAAATCCTGCAAATAAAGCAAAAACGGCTCCCATAGAAAGTACATAATGGAAATGTGCAACCACATAATAAGTATCATGTAGAGCAATGTCTAGCCCAGAATTAGCTAGAACTATTCCAATAAGCCCCCCTATGGTGAACAAAAAGATGAACCCTACAGCAAATAACATGGGTGTTTTGTATTGTATCGAACCTCCCCACATGGTAGCGATCCAACTAAAGATTTTGATTCCAGTGGGGACAGCTATGATCATGGTAGCTGCGGTGAAGTAGGCACGCGTATCAACGTCTATGCCCACAGTAAACATATAATGAGCCCGAACAAGAAATCCAGGAACACCTATACTGATCATGACATAAACCATGCCTAGATACCCGAAGACCGGTTTCCCGAAAAGGTCGATACGATATGACTAATAATACCGGATCCTGGTAGAATGGGAATATACACCTCTGGATGACTGAAAAACCGAAAGAGATGCTGGTATAATATGGGGTCTCCCCCTCCAGCAGGATCAGAAAAGGTTGTATTAAAGTTTCGATCGGTTAATAACATAGTAATTGACCCTGCTAGTACCGGAAGTGATAATAAAAGTAGGAATGCTGTCACTAGAACGGACCACAAAAAAAGGGGTGATCTATGCATAGTCATTCAAAGTCCACGCATGTTGGAGATAGTTGTTATAAAATTGATAGAACCTAAAATGGTTGAAACACCTGATAGATGAAAGACTAGAAATTGCTGAATTAACTGCTCCTCCAGAATGGCTGGTAATACCACTTAAGGGCGAATAGACCGTCCACCCAGTGCCACTACCCACTTCTAAGGCTGGGCTTAATAGGAGCAAGAGACTTGGTGGCAACAACCAGAATGATATATTATTTGATCGTGGAAATGCCATGTCAGGTGCACCTATCAGAATCAGAACAGACCAATTACTTGATCCACCTATCATCGCCGGCATAACCATAAAAAAGATCATTAAAGAAGCGTGAGCCGTTATTAAAACATTATAAAGTTGATGATTCCCACCAAGAATTTGATTGCCAGGTCAAGCTAATTCCATACGAATCAGTACAGAGAAGCATGTGCCCATCACTCCAGCAATGGCACCGAAGATGAAATATAGAGTACCGATATCCTTGTGGTTAGCGGAGAACAGCCATCGGACCGGATTCGTCATCAAAGTTTGAATTCACTTTCCTTCCTTGTCAGAGAGGGGCCCCTTAGTGAGCAGGGCTGAAAAAGACAAAAACAGAGAGGGCTCAACAAAAAAAATGAAAAACAAAATATGAGAGCAAAGTGGACGCATCATCTTACACCGCAGGCTAATTCAACCATTTTTTTTAAGATATGGTCAACCGCTGCGTCATAAAGACTATTTGACTTCTCCTATCTGCTTTGTTGAATTGTTTTGAAAATGGTTTTTGAACAATTGAACATCAAATTCCTTTTCCAAAAATGAGAGATTGACTAAAAAAGAGCCTAAAAGGAAAAAAAATGCAACCTAGTCCTTGAAGTTCTCCAAATGCCGGTGAAGGCTCGACAGTTTCGTCCATGGTCACCCTTGCATTGCACTGGAAAGATTCTCAGTTCTTTTTCCCCTCTTCCCCGAGAAGATTCTATCTTTGCTAAGCGCAGGTTCGTTCATCCTTGCTGGCTCGCTGCAGCAAGGCTATTTTGGGTTCTCTTGTCCTAAGTCGGTGCCTTTCGTGTGCCATTTTCTATATTGATTGTGCGGGGGCCTGGGCTGACGGCTTTGCTCAGACTTTTTGAGTGGGGGTCTCCTCACTGCTCAAGGTCTTCCTTCAGATCATTCAAGGATGTGTATGTTGCTATTGGGATGAAAACAATTGCTTCAAGATCAAAGGTTGTCTATTTTGTTGGCTGTCTGGAATTCTGCCCATTGCCTCAACAACATGATTCATTTTCGCATACACACCCTACCACAAAAGAGGCCTCAACCCAGCCTGCGTCTGCATATATTATTTATTTTGGAAAGAAAAGTGATATGTTTTTCTTCATCTAACGGCACGACTGTAGCCCTTCTTCTCTCCATTCGTTCCTTAAAGAACATCCTCTCTTCCAAGGAAAAAAAAAAGAGATAAACAACTAATGGAACAAATCCTCTGGTGTTCACCGAAGTTTGAGTGCTCGGCTAGTGCATCTCTTCCTTGCAGACTCATTTCAATGGTCAGAGTCCCTTGCGATGGTTGGTCACAGCCTGGTATCCCTTCCTGAGCAGGCCCTCTCACTCACCCCAATAGTAGGATTTTCATCTCACATCTACCCCCCTGGGGATACTTCATTTAGGAACTCCTTTCTAGTCCAGTGGGCGCTTGATAACCTTTTTCTTGTTGTCCATCGGTGGCGACGACATCCTTCCATCTCCCCTGCCAACGACTCCTTGTGGCCCCTCGCTTGTGCCATCGGCAACCCCATCTAGCACTTCCGTGAATTCCCGTGTGAATTATTTGCGACTTTCAGTTGATCGAAGTTGACGGTTGATCAAAGCGGTACACACTTCACACTAAGAAATTGGAGTTTGAAATTCTTTGATGTACTGTAACACCTTGGCATATGTAAACTAGTCCATGCCCTCGATTTTATAAGTTAATATAAGGCAGTTTCCAGTCCAAGAATACGGTCATGCTTTATCCGGACTTGAAGGAGATTTCACATTCTTATACCTATGCAATTTGATGAATCAAGAAAAAGGAAATAACATTCGTTATCGTTCATATCTAACCTTCCTAGCTCTGGCTGCGGGAGAACTCCGTATTTAGGGGCTTGGTGAAGTAATCCACCGCAGACTTTTTTATTTCATATCATTTCCCCTCGCCCATTTCAAGAATTAGTTTACATTTGATAGCCATGCGACAAGCTTACTAATCTTAGCTACATAAAAGAACTGAGAATTTATGTCTCCCATAGCCAACCATTGTACCCTAGCCTTTTGTCTGAGACAAGATTCTTCCTTTTGGGTATGGGTTTTTTAGTTTGCCAGATAGTATCGAGATTTTACATTGTCAAAGGGGAGATCCTCATTGAAAATGTATTTCGAGATCATCTTGTTATTCGGTCAATCTTACTATTCACTACTGGCTGCAACCTTTCTCTCTCCCATTAGGAAAGCTTAGCTTGACCATGGAACGCCTGAACAAGTGGACTGAAAAGTTGATGGGGTGTCACAATTCCCACTAAGTAGGTTGTAATTTACAAAGAATTCTAAAAGAATGATAAATAAAAGTGAATGAACCGGCACCTTTTGGGGGTCTCGCAAGTCGGACTAGGCTATTGCGCACTGTAGTTTATACCTGCTTTGTTTGGATTGCTTGAGAACGAATTTTTAGGTCCATAACGCTCAGGCAAGTCTAGTCGCATAGTCAACCGGTGCACCCCCTCACGCTTAATAACTAGAAAGAAAGAATGCAAAGTATAATAGTGCTATGCCTTGGACTCCTTTTTTTATACTTTTTCCTTATTCCAGGATTTTCCCCCCTGTTCATGGAAGCCATCTAATCCACTTTACAGATGGCATAGCCAAAGCCCGATCTCATTGTAAATGGAAGCTCGCGGGTACACACTGGGCTCAATCAATCTCCCTTTGTGTAGCCAATGCGCTCCTTCTCGGGGCCGACCACAAAGATGCGAAATCCGTATGCTCGAAAAAGGTCAGGAATTCCGTCTATTCCGATCGGGAGTATGATTATTGGGCTAGGTAGCTAGCTGTTCCCGAGTCTTCGAGGTGGGTAAACCTGAGCTTTCTATTCTCGATGGAATACCCCTTATCCAAGCATATTCCCACCTTCTTGTACACAAGATCTAACGGGTTTCTCCCATACTGCCTAAGGATGAGTGAGCTCTTTTGACCTTTCTTAAGGAGGCACTTCGACCAACAAAGAACTCACACGGAATCCAACCGAAAGTCAGCGCATTAGCATTAGGCTGAGGCCAGGGCGCAAGGATGCTAGCCAAATGCTTCACACATGCAAGTCGGAGAACCATGGCTTGGGCGTTAGGGCGTAGGAATAGCAGACTCAAGTTCAAGCTGCTGCTCCTGGGCTTCTTTCCGGGCCCGGCTTTCGTGTCTTATGCTGTCGGAACCATGACAAAAAATACGAGAAGAACTTTGTCGCATTTCGATGTCACTTACGAGAGAAAGGCTTTTGAGGACAAAAATAAACCGAGTTGACGAGGGTGAAACCGTAATTCAATTGTTAGGTATGAAAGCATATTATAGCATAGTAGAAAAGCGTTATTGTTCTATTACTTTCATAGAAGAGATTGATAAAGAGCAAGAAGACGTTCAAGCAAGTAGTCTATTCCAAAACGTCTGCAAACCAAAGACCGGCATTCAATACAGGAGCCGCTATTTTATTGCCTGGCCTTTCATCATGAAGACTCGGTTGTTCTTAATGAAAAACGTAACTAGTCGTGGCTTCGGTGAAGTGATGTCTACTTCTTCTTTCTACATGAATAGCTTTCACCCTAGCTTCATACAGGGGCAGTTCTCCTATCGTTAGGTTCTTCTCTTTCCCCGGGTTCTTCCTTCTTTCTTGCCAGCTCACTTCGCCATTCACGGTTTCCCCGTAACCCGAGTGAAGGTCACTACTTTCTTTCGCCCGAGCTAGGGTAACTGAATCGCCACGCTCTGTCTCATAGAGCTTTCTTTTGAGAACGGAGACGAAAAGAAATAGAAATGATCTCCCTGGAACAGCAGGAGCAGCCTCTACTTATTCACTTTCTTCCCCGAGCCCTACTCCTAAGCCCCAGACGTGGGAACTGAATCCACTGCTCAAGTGAGCTGCAACAAGGGCCAGTCAACGAGAAAAAGCTTTTCTGTCAGCAAGCCGCCCAGGGATGAAGTCGCTGGTCCTTTACTTTAGGGCCAGGGATGAAAGTGTCTGGTTTGATAGAAGCAGGCTTCCCTTGTTTGTTTTATTTATTTGAAATAAGCAGTGCTGAGGTATTGCCTGGTGTGAACTCCGAAGAGGCTAAACTACTATCCCATCTCGATCTGATCTCCCTTTCCGGCTTATCTTGGCTTCAAAGCGTCATGCAGCCATTTCTCTATAATACGATACCATCAAAGCAAATGAAAGAGATTCAACAAGACCTGGTGAAATAAAAGCCTTCAGGCCAGAAAGCAGAAAGTAAAGAAGTCCAGGAGAAGGCGATCTTGCTAAGAGCTGCTATTCATCTGCACCCGAAAGAAGCAGATTCGTTCACAGGATTTGTGCTAACAGAAAAGAAAGACTTATCCCTTTGCCGGCAAAGCCTTTCTTTGAAGTAGACTAGTTGAACAAGAGGAATGAATGGAATCACCCTCGGCTCTGGAGCTGGCTTAAGCCATGCCCATACCACCAAAAGCAGTTATTCCGACAACAGTGGCAACAACGGCAACAGCAGATAAGAGAACATCGCTTATTCCCCCATTGAGCCTTACCTTGTGCTATTCCTCTATAGCAATTCATTTTCTTGTTCACAGAGCTGATTCAACAACGAGCAATTCGTGTGACAACAGAAGGATCGGGAATCACTTTCTTTTTCTTTTATTTAGCCTGGGGCTGGGCTGGGTTTGAACCCCAAAATCCATTCACGCGGGTGTGCACTCAAACTCAAAAAAGAAGTGAATCCAGAAGGTACTTCGCTAGGCTAGCCTTGTTAGTTAGTTAAGTTATCCCCTCAACGCCAGGGGGAGCAGTCCAATAGCTGCCGTTATTCCTTCCTTCAACAAAAGCAGAAGCAGACGGGATACTTAAATAAGATACACCACCAAAGTAAGTACCACCACTGCTGCTCCTACTCCAACTAGTACAGCTAGCGCCTCGAACTAATCACATGCTGACCCCGGACTGACTCAAGGACCAAGACCTACTGCCCTTACGACAACAGATGCGGATGAACTAGCTTAGCTGCTCGGAGAGATTGGAAGAAAGTGGAATACTACAACTAAGGAATCCAAAGATATGCCTCGTCTTCCTTCCCACCTGGAATAGGACTTTGCCGGGGATGAACTCACAAATCTTTCGCCTCAGGTCTGGGAAAAGAGCTAACTAGCTTTCGAAGCAAACTACTTGCTGTTGCGGAAAATATCGATGTCCACCACAATTCACAATATAGAGGAAGAATAGAAAAGAGGAAAAGATAGCACACAAGAGATATATGTGGGAAGACGATCCAGAGAATATTGTATTGATGAGGAAGAGAAAAGAGAAGATTACAACGACGGAGACAAAACTCCAATATCACCAACTCTCACTCTCTATTTTGTATATCTTGAGACCCTTACATCAATGGTGTATTTATAGATGTGGCCTAATAATGTTTGAGTCAAAATAGAAGACTGACTCAAATAAGACTTCTACTAATTTAAGACTTCTAGAAGATAAATCTAGATAAGGATTAGGCTCATTAATATAATTAAGATTATCCGGAAAATCCGGATTCGAGACACCATAAAGCTAACAATCTCCACCTTGGCTCGAATCATCTTATTCTCTGAATTTGAATCTTCAATAGATGTCTTTACCATTACCTCCTGGGATAGGATCAACGACCTTGAATATTGATCAAGTCCAAACAGAAGTTGAACTTATCAATCGGAATCACCTTCGTCAACATATCTGCAGGATTTCTTGAAGTATGAATCTTTTGTAAAGAAATCTCGCCGTCTTCAATAATATCCTGAATAAAATGAAATCGGACATCTATATGCTTTGATCTGACATGATACATTTGGTTCTTCGCAAGGTGTATGGCGCTCTGACTGTCGCAAAAAATAGGAAGAACATGTTGAGAAAAACCAATTTCACTTGCCAAACCTTTTAGCCATAAGGCTTCTTTGACGGCTTCTGTAGCTGCCATATACTCAGATTCTGTTGTAGATAATGCTACAGTTGACTGTAAGATACACCTCCAACTAATAGGTCCTCCACAAAGAGTAAAAAGATAACCAGTGAGGGATCGGCGTCGATCAAGGTCTCCAGCATAGTCTGAATCGACATAGCCAATAATTTTGGCTTCTTGCACTGTGTTCCTGTCGAAACATAAACCAATATTAAGAGTACCTTTAATATATCTTAATAGCCATTTCATGGCCTGCCAATGCTCTTTTCCTGGATTTGCCATGTAACGACTAACAACGCTGACTGATTGTGCAATATCAGGTCTTTTGCATACCATAGCATACATTAGACTTCCAACAGCACTTGAAAATGGGATGTTCTCCATGTATGCATGCTCTTCATCTGTAGAAGGACATTATTGAGCTGAAAGCTTGAAGTGAGATGCCAAAGGAGTACTGACGGATTTTGAATTCTGCATGTGAAAACGAGAAATAATCTTTTCGAGATATTTGCTCTGTTTAAGCCATAATTTTCCATGCTTTCGATCTCGATCAATCTCCATACCGAGAATCTTTCTTGCAGCACCTAAATCTTTCATCTCAAATTTCTTTTTCATTTTAAACTTTAAATCATTCAGTAGAGATATGTCTTGAGTAGCGATAAGCATATCATCAACATAAAGAAGCAATATAATAAATGAGTTATTGGCATGCATCTTAAAATAAACACAGCAATCATGTTTGCAGTGGATGAAATCTTGACCTAGCATAAAACTATCAAACCTTTTATACCATTGCCTTGGAGACTGTTTCAAACCATAAAGTGATTTGTTCAACTTGCAGACAAAATTTTCCTTGCCTTCTTGGATGAACCCTTCAGGCGGTTGCATAAAAATTTATTCTTCTAATTCTCCATGCAGAAAGACAGTTTTGACATCAAGCTGTTCTAACTCAAGATTATGAAAAGCAACTAAAGCAAGTAGAAAACGAATAGATGTGTGTTTAACCACAGGAGAGAAAATTTCATTAAAGTCAATACCCTCCTTTTGTGAATACCCTTTTGCAACTAAACGGACCTTGAATTTAACACCATCTATCTCAGAGAAATCCTCTTTCTTTCGAAATACCCACTTGCAACCAATTGCTCTTTTATCTTTTGGTAATTTCATCAGATCCCAAGTATGGTTCTTTTGAAGAGAATCCATCTCTTCATTCATAGCAGCTTGCCACTGAGAAGAATTCTTATCCTGTACTGCTTCTTTATAAGAAGAAGGATCACCATTGTCAGTAACTAAAGCAAAAGCTACCATATCTTCAAAACCATACATTTCAAGTGACTTTATTTTCCTTTGAGATCTTCGAAGTGGAGTCTTTTCAGAAATTTGATTCTTAAGATTTTCTTGAGAGTTAGGCATACCCTGAATATCTTCTTCTGAAGGAATTACATGCTCCACCTCCACTTGCATTATATCATTGGGATCTTTCTTGAGAGATTTTAGCATACCACTTTCATCTAATACTATGTCTCTCTCAATAATTACATTTGAAATAGTAGATCCCACAAACGATAGCCTTTGACGTCTTTGGCATAACCCAGGAAAATACACTTTTTGGAACGTGCATCTAACTTATCCTTGACAACATGCACATAAGCAGAGCAACCAAAAATCTTTAAAGAAGAATAATTGGCAGGTTGACCAGTCCATACCTCTTCAGGAGTCTTGCAATTAATGGCTGTTTGAGGAGAGCGATTCACAATGAAGCATGCTGTATTGACTGCTTCTGCCCAAAAATCTTTATCAAGATTAGCTGTACTGAGCATACTACGTGCTTTCTCCAACAAAGTTCTGTTCATCCTTTCAGCCACACCATTTTGTTGAGGTTTTCCGGGGATGGTAAAGTGATGCTTGATGCCTTCATCTTTACAGAATTTGAGAAACTCTGTTGATTTGTACTCTCCGCCATTATCACTTCTGAGATATTTGATTTTTCTGCCAGTCCTTTTTTCAACTGAAGTTTTCCACCGTTTGAAAACAGAAAACACCTCGGCTTTGTGATGCAAAAATAAAATCCACACTTTTCTGGAAAAATCATCAATAAAACTGACAAAATAACGAGCACCAGATTTTGATGGAATAGGAGAGCACCACACATCAGAATGAATATAATCAATTAAGCCTTTAGTGCAATGAAAACCAGTGTTAAACTTTACCTTGGACTGTTTACCATAGAGACAATGCTCGCTGAAATCCAATTTGCATGAGTTGAGACCTTTCAGTAATTTTCTTTTGTTGAGCTCATTTAAACCTTGCTCACTCATATGACCGAGACGCATATGCCATAATTGAGTCATATCAGAAGAAGAAGAAGAAGAAGACTGAGAAATTGCTGCTCCACCTGCAACGATTTTTCCTACTAACTCATATAAATTTTCATGCTTTAGGCCCTTCATTACTATCAATGAGCCTTTAGCAACCGTAAGAACTCCACCTTCAGCAGAATACTTATAACCAGAAGAATCCATAGCACCCAAAGAGATCAAATTCTTTTTCAAATCAGGAACATGTCTGACATCAGTAAGAGTTCTAATAATATTATCAAACATCTTAATTTTGATTGTTCCTAATAATATTATCAAACATCTTAATTTTGATTGTTCCAATTCCAACAGTTTTGCATGGATTATTATTACCCATCAAAACTAAACCACCATCATAAGGCGTGTAGTTTTCAAACCAATCCTTATTAGGACACATGTGATAAGAATAACCAGAATCAAGAATCCAAATATCATGGTAACGATCAACATTAGAACTAATAGAGAGAACGTTACCCAAATTATCATCAGAACTCTCTTCAACAACTGAAACTTGTTCTTTGGCTTGCTCTTTAGATTGAGATTCGCTTTCTTTCTTTGCTTTGAGCTTCCAACAATCTTTAATTGCATGTCCCATCTTCTTACAATATCTGCAGTTTATTTCTTTGGATTTGGATCTAGAACGACCTGTTCTTGATCTTTCTTTGGTACGACCTCTGACAATTAATGCTTCTTAGTGTGACACATCCCCTCCAATCTTTTTCAAATATTCATTAGATAGAAGGGCAGCAGAAATATCGTCAAATTTCAAATCCTTTCCATACATGAGAGTAGTTTTAAGATTCTCAAGAGAAGAAGGTAAGGACGATAATAAAATAATTGCCTTGTCTTCATCTTCAATTTTAACATCAATGCTTAACAATTGAGAGACAAGTTTATTGAAAGCATTAAGATGATCAACTATATTCGTACCTTCTATCATTCGAAAATTAAAAAGCTTCTGCTTTAAATAAACTCGATTTGAGATAGATTTACTCATATACTGTTTCTCCAGCTTTTTCCATAACTCTGAAGGTGATATTTCATCAAGAAACGGATAGAGTACCTCATCGGTAAGACTGAGGATGATTGTGCTATGTGCGCTGGCCTTTTGGTTTTCCCAGACCCTTTCGGTGACATCTTCAGGCTTGACGTCCTCCAATGTGTGTCTCAACCCTTGTTGAGTAAGAATTGCACGAACTCTTGCTTGCCAAATAGGAAATCTTTGCTTTCCATTGAATTTCTCTATATCGAACTTCGTAGTAGACATATTGAACCAAGCTCTGATACCACTTGTTGCGGAAAATATCGATGTCCACCACAATTCACGATATAGAGGAAGAACAGAAAAGAGGAAAAGATAGCACACAAGAGATATATGTGGGGAAGACGATCCAGAGGATATTGTGTGATAGGAAGAGAAAAGATAAGATTACAACGACGGAAGACGAAACCCAATATCAACCCAACTCTCACTCTCTATTTTCTATATATTTTTGAGACCCTTACATCAATGGTGTATTTATAGATGTGGCCTAATGATGTTTGAGTCAAAATAGAAGACTGACTCAAATAAGACTTCTACTAATTTAAGACTTCTAGAAGATAAATCTAGATAAGGATTAGGCTCATTAATATAATTAAGACTATCCGGAAAATCCGGATTCCAGACACCATAAAGCTAACAACTTGCCTCGGTCAGGACTTAAGCCATGCCTTTATTAAAAGACCCATTCTCGCCATCCCATTTCAGAACGAAAGTCTCACCCTTGGGTATTAAAGGGGAGAAGTTAGTCGACCGTAAGGGGAAGGAAGATTTATAGCCCCATCGATAGCTATCTGTATAAGGTTGTAGATTTCTTTGACTCTGTATCTTCCCAGGTTATACAATATATGGTTCGAAAGGACCAGGGTATGGACCGTAGTAATAGTAAGAGGTCTTAGCTGCTTATCCGGTTGACGCGGAAGAGGAGCTCTTTTCAATAACCGCAGCTACCTTGTTATCGGTAGGACGGAATTCCAGGCGAAATAAACATTTTTTTAGGACGGCGAAGAGAAAGCAAGAGAGCTGACATTTCAACCAGCAGCGAAAGAAAACAAAAGGAAGGAACTGTAGGGCTTAGGGCAGCTTCTGCCTCAAAGGTAGCGAAGAGGGGAGAGCCCTTCTTTTACATTTGATTGAGAGAGAGGAAACCTTAAAAATAGGATTGGCCAAGCGGTGCGTAGCCTTCTGAGAAGTCTGGTTAAGCTCTGCCTTCAAAAGAAAAAGTAACTGAGTACTGAGTGTGGGCTTTCGAACTCTCCCTCCAACTACTAGCAATCGAGCGTACATTGAACTATAAGCCATCAAGACTGAACGAGGTGAGAAGATAGAAGTTTCTATTGGCACTTTAGATTGCCTTTTTCTTCTTAATATGCCTATTGGTGAATCAGATGTTCTTCCATTCCCGGCACCAAGCCAAGACTGATTAGCTCGAGTGAAGTGCCCCAAGGTCAAGAATAGTCACGAAGAAGGTGGGATCTGTAGCTTGGCAATAGGAATTGTCTAATAAAAAGGCCTAACCGCAGTAGTATAACATCATACAGGAATGGGCGGGAGCTCAGGAATAAGTTTGTTGGAAAGCCAACCAGAAGAAAGACCCGAAGTTTATAGTAAGGTTTGTAGTTTCGGCCGAAACCGAGCGGTTTCGGCCGCAACGAAACCATAAATATCGTTTCGTTTAGAATTTATTATTGACCTTCGTTGGATGAGAGCGAGCTCGCGCGGAGCTCACCACCTCAACTCCAAACCCCCCGGTCTCCACCATCCTTGCATTCAGATCTTGATCCACGTACATTGGCAACAGTATCAGCGGGTGGCCGTGCTGCAGCGCATCTATTACTGAGCTCCACCCGGAGTGCGTCAAGAACCAGCCCACGGATGGGTGAGCCAACACCTCCAGCTGCAGAATCCAGCTCGTGGTCACCACTCCCCGCCCTCTTACTCGCTCCTCGAACCCCTCCGGCAACACCTCGGTCTCCTCAAGGAAGCCGCTGGGCTTCCGGAGAGCCCATAAGAACGGTATTCCAGATAGCTCCAGGCCTAAGGCCAGCTGCCGCAGCAACTCCACTTCCAGTGTCGCTTCACTCCCGAAAGCGATGTACACCACCGACTTCGCCGCGTGCTTGTCCAGCCACTCGAAGAGCTCTCCGTGCCGGGCGTCACGTTTCCTGTCTTTCGACGTTTGCTCCGGTACGAGAAGGCCAACAGGTACAACAGGCTTCTGGTATAAATCCGCAAGAAGTGTTATGTATTGCACCTCGACTTCCAGGCAAGTCCGGAGCGCCACCACCTTGTCGCAGAAGCGGTGCATGTCGAAGACGCCGGAGGCGTTGACTCTGTAGAGGTTCATGAAGCCCTTGGCGCCATGGACGGAGTAGTATAGATTGGAAGGGAAGGGGATCCAAGGCGGCGGCACGGCAAAATCCTCCGGCGTCTTTCTCGAACCTTCCTCCGGCGATAACTCCCTTAGCGGGCCGAAAAATGAAAGGGCTGATGCGGTCAACACCATGAATATTGCACAGGGAATGGAGTGCTCCGCCGCAACCGGCGGTGCCCAGTGAGTGGCGGCGTCGAGGATGACCCAGTCAGGCTTGACTTTCGAAAGGAAGTCCGCGAATGGCTGCCAGAGACCATCAAGAGCTATCTTGAGGTACTGAACCTTGTTCGCGGGGATGTCAGAGGTGGAAGCGGCATCGGCTGGGAGACCGGAAACGGGCGGGAGAGGGAGCGGGACAACGTCGATCCGGTCGGAGATGTCGGCAGGGATCTTCGGCAGGTGAGCGATGTTCCTTGGGGAGGCTAGGTAGGAGACGCGGTGGCCCTTCTTGGCCAGAGCTTTGGAGAGCTCCATGAGAGGCATCATGTGGCCGAAGGCTAGCCATGGCAGCACGGCAATGTGGAGTGGAGCTTCTGCTTCTTCGTGTTTGCTCATGATGGAAGATGAATGTGAAGGAAGAAAGATAAAGGTTTTGTGGTATAATTGAATTAAATATTGTGATTCAATTGGTTCGGGGCAATTTAACTCGTATGATTCGGGGCTTTGAGAAAACTTTATAAAATGAGGACTTTTCTATAAATTTTTAAAAACCAAGAACTTTTGAGCAAATTTTTTTGTAAATTTATCAAAAAATAATCACTAATATGCATATTTATACAAAAACATGGATATTTTTCAAATTTATGAGAAATTAACACTTTACTTAAATTTTTAAGAATTTAATAATTTTTACAAATTGTTAGGAGAAAAGATTTAATAACTTTACTTAAATGAACACTTCGCATAGTGCGATATTTATTTCTCATGAGTTATTAGACTATTTTTACTATATGTTGTCAATGAATATGGTCATCATTTTCATTTTGGACCTTCAACATATGATTATACTTCAGAACTGCTACCACAAAATCGCGCAAAACTAGTTGTTCTGACTCGTATGCCTACAAATGCTCATCCGAATCATACAAGTACTGAATTTGTAATTCTACATCTAGATGTTCTAAACTTAACTTATGATGATTATGATGATAATGATGATTAGTTGTATTATTTTATAATTTATAAATTATATATGTGTGAAGTACATTTTAATGAAAAGTTAAATTTACTTATGTTAATTTTTAACTTTTAATCATATTAATATTACTTCTTGTATGTTTTTTTAATACACTAATATACATTAAAAGTAGACTATATCAGTGATTAATTATCAAAATTAATTTTAATTAACTAAAATAATATTTAATATTATGGTAAAATTAAGTATAAATTCATTCCTAATTTTTCAAATTTTTCCAAATTTTTTCCATTATTTTATCGTATTTTTAATTTGAAGTTAAAATAATAGTTAAAATATAGTCAAATTTTGCGGTCGAAACGTATCGTTTTTGCTGAATCCCAAAATCAAAATCGAAATCGAAATCGCACCCAAAAACCTTAGTTTATACTAACTTACCGGTGCGAACGACAGGTGACCCAGAAAGACGGTAGGCATAGAGCTATGGGAATGCTTTCATAGGCTGGGGGAATAGAGTGAAGTTCGAAAGGTCTTTCAGTTCCGCTCTGTTATTTTAAAGCTTTCCGTAGGCTGCAAGCAGTGGTAGGCTAGAAGAAAGCGCAGAAACTTCCGGGATTAAGGAAAAGAACCCGAGGGAAAGACAGTCAATTCGTTCCTTCTCTTGTTCGAACCTTTTGGTATGTATTGCCCCCTAACTATAGATCAGATCCACCGGACGAGAAAGTCAATTCCGCACTGCTGCCGAGTCGTCGGACTTATCCTCTTGCATTCTTTTCATTTCCGTTTTTGAAGGGGGAAATCTACCAAAGCTAGGCAGATAGATAGACTCCTTTCCTGCTGCTAAGGGAGAGCATGAAACTAAATCAAATGATTGATTGTTTTTTCACCAGCGCCCTTTTTTTTGCGGGTACTAAGAGTCCTCTCACTACTAACCAGCAGACATCATCATCTGGCTGGGTCTTGCCGGTATCAACAACGAGAAAAAACAACCAAATGGAAACAGCAACTAACTATGGCTCTTGGCCCAGACAACGTCCTAGGCGTAGGGGAGATCAGAACAACAGGGAACGCCTAGACGACGACGCCCGTCCTGGGCTGCAGTAAGTAGATCGAGAGGTCGTTCTGCCCCTTGTCTCCGAAGATGGGCAATGTGTTCTCATACAATCAATGTTACTCCAACTTTTTTCTAGAGGGCCTAGCCGGCGAGCGATCCCAGTCTGCGGCAGAGAACAAGACAGCAAGCGAGCGTACCTTTGTTCGCTTCTTCTCCACCAAGCACGGAAGTTTAAGGATAACTGTAGGTCGGTGGCTACCTAAGGAAACTCCGATTCGATCCGCCCCCCGGCTGGGAGACATCTACCTCATGCCGATCACAAGGAGAGCTTCACCATGATGGGGAGTAAGGTACTTTCATTCTTTCCGTTCCAGAAAGAATGAAATGCATAGGGGACGATCCATTTTTTTTGCGACATGCTCCTAAGATTTACGGATTCGCAGGGGGCTCTTCGCCCTACTTAGTGTTGGCTTTATAGTGTCTCGAATTCAGATTTTTCAGATAGTCTTAATTATATTAGGAAATTATTTAATGTGCCTAATCCTTATGTAGATTTATCTTCTATTAGAAATCTTAAATTAGTAGAAATCTTATTTGAGTTAGTCTTTTACTTTGACTCAAACATCATTAGGTCACATCTATAAATACACCATTGATGTAAGTGTTCTAAAAGAGAGAGAGAGAGAGAGATAGATCAATACTCTCAATACGTCTTGTGATGGTCAGACTACTTAGTCTTTTGTGAGAATTAGTGATATTGGAGTTTCGTCTCCATCGTTGTAATCTTCTCTTTCTCTTCTAATCAATACAATATTCTCTGGATCGTCTTCCCAAAATATATCTCTTGTGTGCTATCTTTTCCTCTTTTCTGTTCTTCCTCTATATCGTGAATTATGGTGGACATCGATATTTTCCGCAACAAGTGACATCAGATCTTGGTTCAATATGTCTACTACGAAGTTCGATATAGAGAAATTCAATGGAAAGCAAGGATTTCCTATTTGGCAAGCAAGAGTTCATGCAATTCGTACTCAATAAGGGTTGAGACACACATTGGAGGACGTCAAGCCTGAAGATGTCATCGAAAGCGTCTGGGAAAACCAGAAGGCTAGCGCACATAGCACAATCATCCTCAGTCTTACCGATGAGGTACTCTATCCGTTTCTTGATGAAACATCACCTTCAGAGTTATGGAAAAAGCTGGAGAAACAGTATATGAGTAAGTCTATCTCAAATCGAGTTTATTTAAAGCAGAAGCTCTTCAATTTTCGAATGACAGAAGGTACGAATATAGTTGATCATCTTAATGCTTTCAATAAACTTGTCTCTCAATTGTTAAATATTGATGTTAAAATTGAAGATGAAGACAAGACAATTATTTTATTATCGTCTTTATCTCCTTCTATTGAGAATCTTAAAACTACTCTCATGTATGGGAAGGATTTGAAATTTGACGATATTTCTGCTGTCATTCTATCTAATGAATATTTGAAAAAGATTGGAGGGAATGTGTCACACTCAGAAGTATTAATTGTCAGAGGTCGTACCAAAGAAAGATCAAGGACAGGTCGTTCTAGATCCAAATCCAAAGAAATAAATTGCAGGTATTGTAAGAAGATGGGACATGCAATTAAAGATTGTTGGAAGCTCAAAGCAAAGAAAGAAAGAGAATCTCAATGTAAAGAGCAAGCCAAAGAACAAGTGTCAGTTGTTGAAGGAAGTTCCGATGATAATTTGGGTAACGTTCTCTCTATTAGTTCTAATTTTGATCGTTACCATGATATTTGGATTCTTGATTCTGGTTGTTCTTACCACATGTGTCCTAATAAGGATTGGTTTAAAGACTACAAGTCCTATGATGGTGGTTTGGTTTTGATCGGTAATAACAATCCATGCAAAACTATTAGAATTAGAATAATTAAAATTAAGATGTTTGATAATATTATTAGAACTCTTACTGATGTTAGACATGTTCCTGATTTGAAAAAGAATTTGATCTCTTTGGGTGCTTTGGATTCTGCTGGTTATAAGTATTCTGCTGCAGGTGGAGTTCTTAAAGTTGCTAAAGGCTCATTGATAGTGATGAAGGGCCTAAAGCATGGAAATTTGTATGAGTTAGTAGGAAAAACCGTTGCAGGTTGAGCAGCAATTTCTCAGGCCTCTTCTTCTGATATGACCCACTTATGGCATATGCGTCTCGGTCATATGAGTGAGTAAGGTTTAAGTGAGCTCAACAAAAGAAAATTACTGAAAGGCCTCAACTCATGCAAATTGGATTTCTGCGAGCATTGCCTCTATGGTAAACTGTCCAAGGTAAAGTTTAACACCGGTATTCATTGCACTAAAGGCTTAATTGATTATATTCATTCTGATGTGTGGTGCTCTCCTATTCCATCAAAATCTGGTGCTCATTATTTTGTCAGTTTTATTGATGACTTTTCCAGAAAAGTGTGGATTTATTTTTTGTCTCACAAAGCCAAAGTGTTTTCTGTTTTTAAACGGTGGAAAACTTCAGTTGAAAAAAGGACTGGTAGAAAAATCAAATACTTCAGAAGTGATAATGGCGGAGAGTATAAATTAATAGAATTTCTCAAATTCTGTGAAGATGAAGGCATCAAACGCCACTTTACCATCCCATAAAAACCTCAACAAAATGATGTGGCTGAAAGGATGAACAGAACCTTATTGGAGAAAGCACGTAGTATACTCAGTACAGCTAATCTTGATAAAAATTTTTGGGTAGAAGCAATCAATACAGCATGCTTCATTGTGAATCGCTCTCCTCAAACAGCCATTAATTGTAAGACTCCTGAAAAGGTATGGACTGGTCATCCTGCAAATTATTCTTCTTTAAAGATTTTTGGTTGCCTTGCTTATATGCATGTTGCCAAGGATAAGTTAGATGCACGTTCCAAACAGTGTATTTTCCTAGATTATGCCAAAGGCGTCAAAGGCTATCGTTTGTGAGATCCTACTATTTCAAATGTAATTATTGAGAGAGACATAGTATTTGATGAAAGTGTTATGTTAAAATCTCTCAAGAAAGATCCCAATGATATAATGCAAGTGGAGGTGGAGCATGTAGTTCCTTCAGAAGAAGATATTCAGGATATGCCCAACTCTCAAGAAAATTCTAAGAATCAAGTTTCTGAAAAGTCTCCACTTCGAAGATCTCAAAGAAAAATAAAGCCACCTAAGAAGTATGGTTTTGAAGATATGGTAGCTTTTGCTTTAGTTACTGACAATGGTGATCCTTCTTCCTATAAAGAAGCAGTGCAGGATAAGAATTCTTCTCAGTGGCAAGCTGCTATGAATGAAGAGATGGATTCCCTTCAAAAGAATCATACTTGGGATCTGGTGAAATTACCAGAAGGTAAAAGAGCAATTGGTTGCAAGTGGGTATTTTGAAAGAAAGAGGATTTCTCTGAGATAGATGGTGTTAAATTCAAGGCTCGTTTAGTTGTAAAAGGGTATTCACAAAAGGAGGGTGTTGACTTTAATGAAATTTTCTCTCTTGTGGTTAAACACACATCTATTCGTTTTCTACTTGCTTTAGTTGCTTTTCATAATCTTGAGTTAGAGCAGTTTGATATCAAAATTGCCTTTCTGCATGGAGAATTAGAAGAATAAATTTTTATGCAACAGCCTAAAGGGTTCATCCAAGAAGGCGAGGAAAATTTTGTCTGCAAGTTGAACAAATCACTTTATGGTTTGAAACAGTCTCCAAGGCAATGGTATAAAAGGTTTGACAGTTTTATGCTGGGACAAGATTTCATTCACTGCAAACATGATTGCTGTGTTTATTTTAAGATGCATGCCAATAACTCATTTATTATATTGCTTCTTTATGTTGATGATATGCTTATCGCTACTCAAGACATATCTCTAATGAATGATTTAAAGTTTAAAATGAAAAAGGAATTTGAGATGAAAGATTTAGGTGCTGCAAGGAAGATTCTCGGTATGGAGATTGATCGAGATCGAAAGCATGAAAAATTATGGCTCAAACAGAGCAAGTATCTCGAGAAGATTATTTCTCATTTTCACATGCAGAATTCAAAACCCGTCAGTACTCCTTTGGCATCTCACTTCAAGCTTTCAGCTCAACAATGTCCTTCTATAGATGAAGAGCATGCATACATGGAGAACATCCCATTTTCAAGTGCTGTTGGAAGTCTAATGTATGTTATGGTATGCACAAGACCTGATATTACACAAGCAGTCAGCGTTGTTAGTCGTTACATGACAAATCCAGGAAAAGAGCATTGGCTGGCCGTGAAATGGCTATTGAGATATATCAAAGGTACTCTTAATATTGGTTTATGTTTCGACAGGAACACAGTGCAAGAGGTCAAAATTATTGGCTACGTCGATTCAGACTATGCTGGAGATCTTGATTGACACCGATCCCTCACTGGTTATCTTTTCACTCTTTGTGGAGGACTTATTAGTTGGAGGTGTACCTTACAGTCAACTGTAGCATTATCTACAACAGAGTCTGAGTATATGGCAGCTACAGAAGCTGTCAAAGAAGCTCTATGGCTAAATGGTTTGGCAAGTGAAATTGGTTTTTTTCAACATGTTCTTCCTATTTTTTGCGACAGTCAGAGCGCCATACACCTTATGAAGAACCAAATGTACCATGTCATATCAAAGCATATAGATGTTTGATTTCATTTTATTCGGGATATTATTGAAGATGGTGAGATTTCTTTACAAAAGATTCATACTTCAAGAAATACTGCAGATATGTTGATGAAGGTGATTCCAATTGATAAGTTCAAGCTCTGTTTGGACTTGATCAATATCCAAGGTCGTTGATCCTATCCCAAGAGGTAATGGCAAAGACATCTATTGAAGATTCAAATTCAGAGAATAAGATGATTCGAGCCAAGGTGGAGATTGTTGGCTTTATAGTGTCTCGAATCCGGATTTTTCGGATAGTCTTAATTATATTAGGAAATTATTTAATAGGCCTAATCTTTATCTAGATTTATCTTCTATTAGAAATCTTAAATTAGTAGAAGTCTTATTTGAGTTAGTCTTTTACTTTGACTCAAACATCATTAGGTCACATTTATAAATACACCATTGATGTAAGTGTTCTAAAAGAGAGAGAGAGAGAGAGATAGATCAATACTCTCAATACGTCTTGTGATGGTCAGGCTACTTAGTCTTTTGTGAGAATTAGTGATATTGGAGTTTCATCTCCATCGTTGTAATCTTCTCTTTCTCCTCTAATCAATACAATATTCTCTGGATCGTCTTCCCAAAATATATCTCTTGTGTGCTATCTTTTCCTCTTTTCTGTTCTTCCTCTATATCGTGAATTGTGGTGGACATCAATATTTTTTGCAACAACTTAGTTGAGTGACAATGACAAATTCTTGCCAAACAATGTAGCACCTTTTGAATTGAATCTTTAGAGCATCATTTGGTTCCGGATCAAGGTTAAATTCAAGTTCAAAAAGAGGATTAAAATATAAAAAAATAATTTGGTTAAAATTTTAGTATTTGGTTACTGATTTTAACTTGCGAATGGTTCAAATTTTTCTTACACCATCTTACCCTCAGCTTATGCTTTAAATTGGTTTTTCTCCGGTTCGAAAGGCTAGGCTTGAGCTCCACCCTTCTGATCCTAGCCGTCGACTCCTTCGTCTCCGATGAGCTACGCCGCAAGTCTTTCATCTCTAATGAGTTACGCCGCGACCCCTTCGTCTCCGACGAGTTACGCTCTCGGCGCGTCACAGGATTCACAGCAACTCACCACGAAGCGGAAACCTTGTCAATGACTTATGGTCACCGCCTTCGTCTTCTTCATCCTCCAAATTTCCAAACTTTGATTCCATCTCCTACGGATCAAAACCACAGATCAAAAAACTCTCAAAAATCCGATTTTTAGAACCCTAGTTTTCTTTTCATCTGATGTGACTTCCATTTATTGCATGGCCGAAAGTGATCTCGATCCAATTCCGGTTTCAAATTCCAATTCCCTTCTCCTCCTTATAACCCTAACTGCGATCGATCCCCAATCACCACCTCTAGTCGGTCATGGCCACACTGTGAGCACCGTTCTCCGCCAGGAGGGCCCTCTCGGCCTCTACCGCGGCGTCGGTGCCATGGGACTTGGAGCTGGTCCTCCTCATGTCGTGTACTTCTCCATCTACGAGCTCTCAAAGTAGGCACTTTCCAAGAATAATCCTAATAATCCTACTGCTCATGCTGCGTCCGGGGTGCTCGCGACGGTAGCGAGCGATGTCGTGCTCACTCCGATGGATATTGTGAAGCAACGACTGTAGTTGGAGAGCAGCCCGTATTGAGGGGTTGCAGATTGTGTGAAGAGAGTGATCGCAATGAACGATGAAGAAAAGGAATAGGGTTTCATCATGTGGCTGGAGCGAGATCGGACAATAGATATGCACCGAGGATATTTTAGTCATTTTCTAATTAAAATTTAATTAAATCATATAATATTAGTTTGATCAAATTTTTAATATTTGGATGGTAGATCGGTCAGTGTAGAATGATTCTGATTTTGGTCCAGAAACAAACGGCCCCTAATAGTCTATCAGTGGTGCGAAGCGACTTTTCCCCGAGGCGGGAAAGGTTATACCTTTGAAAAGTAAGCGAACAACGGTTCTTGTATGTAGTGTCTGTCCCCTTTCCTTTACTTTATTAAATTAAGGTCGAGCTAAGTGACTTTGCGTAGCGTAGTAGAATGAAGGTGATGCTCTCTTATCGTTAAGCCTAAGTGTCTTCGCTAACTCGCTCGCCTACTAAAAATAAATAGTAGGTGAGGCTAGGCTAACTCAGCTGCTGACTTGGACTGTACTATAGTGGGCTTTTGTCACCTTTTCCTTTTTTTATAACCCTTTCTTTCATTCAGAAAGTAGGCAAACCCATAGGTCCTTAGTAGCGTTGACAAAACAAAGAAGAACAGCCAGTAAAAAGACAGCTATAATATTGAAGATATAAGCCAACTTGACAAGCTACCTTTCCTCTTGATCTGAGGTGCGAAGAGAAACACCTCTTTTTTATGACTTCCACTTCTCGATCCCGGACCAATCAAGGCCCTCTTTCTGGATGAATGAAATAAAGGGTTTATGAGCCCTAGCCCTGTAAGCCCACACCTGTGTAGAGTAGATCGTTCAACACCTGCTAACAACCCATTTTTGACCAATTGGTCCATCTATCATAGGCGACCAAATGGCCGCCCCCTTAATTACTAGACCAACCTGCTATAATAATTCCATAAAAACCTAGCGAAGATATGGCAAACAAATAAAGTAGCCCTATGTTTGGATCCTGTTATGGTACATTAACGAATCCTGTTATGTTACTTCGAATGGAATCTCCACCCGCCTCACTTGACTGAACATAAGTGAAGTAAAGGGATTTTCTTCTAACTAGTGGCTGAGAGTAAGCAATCCCCCTTCATTCAACAGAATTTTGGTTGGTCGGGAATCTTTGTTCTCCTCTTTTGCATTTCCGTTGCCTCTATTTTTCTTTGTGTCCCGCTCGTATTGCAAAGCTGGTCAAGACCAGTTATAATGGTTTAAAATAGGGGGCTAACTGGCGACCCCCTTTATTCGATAAAGCAAAAAAATATTCGTTCCGACAACTTTGAACCATCTCAACCCCTATCGCCGATCAACCGATGATTGATCTGGCGGGCTGGTTGGGAAGGGTGATTAGCGGAGCAAGGAATCGCTGAGAGATAGATTCTACTATTTGGTCAGGACAAATGAGTGGGTGTGAAGCATGCTCTGGAGGAGGTAAAAATTGAGGCTTCCCAGAGTCAGGCCAGTCAGAAAGGGGAGAGCCTGCAGTCTAGACTGCATCTCGGGCTCTTTCTTTTTTTTTTCCCATTTCCACTAAAATAAATACAAGCAGGTATCTAACCTTCCTTCCGGAAATCCAATCCCGTTTTGTCTTTTTTGCATCAAAACCAGCCAACCGGAAATCGAATTTCACCCCTTTTCTTTTTCCGACCATTTGAAAAAAGCGCATACTTTCTCCTCCAAAAAAAAATCTCTAGTCGAGGATGAGATATTTACCTAAACCAATAGGTCCTTGAGCAGATCCCACGTTAGCCCCAAGACGTTGGTTTGTAACTAAAAAAGTCAATGCCTGAGCTTGAGAAGCTTCTGGTACAGTGGGTTCGTCAAATTCACTAGGATGGGCAGTATTATTGAACAAAACGAAATAAGAAGCGATGAAACCAAAGGAATTACAGATAAAGCACCTAAACTATAAGACAACTAAGCTTCTCCAGACCATACAAATGCACGGTGAGCCCATGCAAAGGGTTTGGTTAAGATATGTCAAATTTTGCCAACTATACAAATGGAACTTAACCATATATGCCCTCCAATTATGTCTTCGTCATCGTCCACACTAACAATCCAGCCTTCTGCCCCATTTTCATAAATAACCAAATATAACCCTTGGACTAAGGGTCAAGTTGGTAATTTTTCTTACATATCCTCCCCTTGGTGCCCACGTGTCGTATACGCCACCAAAATAAAGAGCCTTGAGTACTAGAAGAAAAGCACCTATACCTAACAAAATTCAGTGAATACCAAAAATGTGAGTCATTTAATTTCTATTTTTTCATACATAACCGAAGAATGGAAAGAATTTTTCAAGAGTTTCAGGTCCAAAAAGTACATGATAAATACCACCAAAGCCAAAGACTGCAGAAGAAATTTTGTGAAGTATTCCAGATACAAAGTGGGAAAGGTGTCTATAACTTTCCACGCACCCCCCGCCCCCCACCCCCCCCCCCCCCCCCCCCCCCCCCCCCCCCCAACTAAGACCCTACTCCCCATCCCAGAGTAGCTAAGTGTGGAAGTCAAATCAACCCCTATTCATACATGGGTTTCTCTGGTACGAAATGAGCTACTTCAAATAGGTTCATTGCCCCGGCCCAAAATACAATTAATCCGTCCGGCATGAGCTACGTGAGCCCCAAGTAGTTTGCCAGACAAATTTCTAAGTCTTGCATTTTTGGACCACCAAGCGAAACCGGTAGTTTCTTGGCCACGACTAGCTAAACCTAAAGTTCCATTAAAGAGCGTTTCCACGGGGTAGAACCTCCTCAGGGAATATAAGATTTTCATGAGGTTGATCTTGAGCAGCCATCCAAGTACAAATACCAGAGAATATTCTTTGTGTAAAAAGTATAAAATGCAGGATCTTATGCTGCACAAATTTTTTTGGAAACGAAATCATAGGCACGTAGGTCCAGAGCCAGACCGACTACCCCAAGAGTACTCATCCATAAACCGGTTACTGGTACAAATAACATAAAGAAATGTAACCAACATTTATTGGAAAAAGCAACCCCACCCCAAATCTTTGGGACCAAAAGCAATTAGCAGTCACCGTTGAATGTCTCTTCAGCTTGAGTTGGGTTAAAAGCACAGAATGTATTTGCACCATTGCCATCTTCTAACAAAGTCTTTTCTACGGTATGGCTATGAAAGGCCTTTAAAGAGATGCCTGCCTCCACAATTATTCAAATACCACCCCTCGTGAAGGGGTATTTAGGTTTGGGCAGAACTTTCTGTGAGGGTGTGTAGCTCAATCCAGCAAGAAAACTGCTGCGCCTTAGCCAGCAATCTTCCCATAGCGCTTTAGCCTTTTACTGCTTCTTGCTTTCGTTCGCTCAATCCGTTGCACATTTGGACTAATAGGTTTTTCGTATTTAAGCATTCATCAATCGAAGAGGCAAGAAAACGGATTACCAATTTCACGATTGGAGAAAGGCTTCCCAACCATTGAACCGCAACCCGAGCTACAATTGTCTTATCCCTTTCTGCGCTAATGCTTTAGGCTTTTCAGTTGTTGCGAACCAAGAAATGATCATTCTTTCTGTGCCGATTTGAAAACTGCTTTTGCCTGATTCGCTATCTTGGGACTAGCTGTAGTATCCCATGCTTGTTCTGATTCAGTATTATCTTATCCCTTTTCTCCGTAACTTTGAATATGGAAGTCAAGCTGCTTTAATAGTTGCCAACAAGGCCTCGCTTGTTCTTTTCTCTTCTTCCGTTGCTTTAGGGTTCGTAACTTTGAATAAGGAAGTCAACTGTTGCTATTGACTTACCGCCTTACCGCAACAAGGGGAACATCTATGTTTATTCCCCTTTCTGCGAAACTCAAAGATGTTCTGAGAGAAGTCTTGCTTTCTTCTGACTTTCCTACCTGACGTGCTAAAAGGGGAAGTCTCGTAGGGCAATCTACTCATGTACGATGGTTTCCCCCCTTTCAAAGATTTGACCAGAAGAAGAAGAAGGCGAGCTAGCAGATAAGATAACGATATTAGCTTATCTGATCTTTTCAACATGCCTTCAACTAGGGGTGTGCACTATTCGGTTTTAACCGAACCGAATCGACCGATCGAAATCGAATAACCAATTTGGTTCGGATTATTTGGTTCTCGGTTCGGTTTCGATTTTAAAAAAAAAAAAATTTAAATTTCTATTCGGTTTCGGTTTCTGATTTTCGAAAATCGTAAAAACCGAACCGAACCGAATTATATATATACCTATATACTGCGGTTAGGTTTCAGTTTTGGTCTAATTGGCTCAAACAAACCGCCTATATATCCTCTGTTTTCAGACCGGTTCGCTGACGCCTGCAATTTTGCTAACCCTAACCCTAACCCTCTCGGCGCTCTCGCTCTCGCTCTCGCCGCTCTCGCTCTCGCCGCTCTCGCTGCTCTCGCTCTCACCGCTTTGGCTCATGCCGCTCTCGCTCTCGCCGCTGCGGACCTGCGGTGCTGCGCCTTCATCCCTCCAGCTTTCGTCCACCCCCGGACCCCCCTCATCCTCTGAGGATTGAGGCTCTGAGTCCCGACGCGGCGACGCCTCTCTCTGGTCGACACTTTGAGTTTCAATCTCTCATTTTTCTACAACGGATTAAGCTGCAAGGTGAGGGTATTTAGGGTTAATTTTTTGTGAAATTAAATTAGGATTTTTTTTATTTCATACGATTTTATTGTTAATCCTTTCGTCCACGGTCCACCCCCGGACCACCCCCTTCCTCCTCTCCTCTGAGACTTTGACTTCAGTCTCGACGCCTCAATATCTCTCTGGTCGATGCTCTGAGCTTCAATCTCTCATTTTTCTACAACGGATTAAGCTGCAAGTTGAGAGTATTTCGAAAATTATGAAATTTAGGGTTGATTTTTTGTGAAATTAAATTAGGGTTTTTTGATTTTATACGATTTTATTGTTAGATCAGTATAAAATTAAATTAGGGTTTTTTTGTGAAATTAAATTAGGGTTCTACAATGGCATCATCGGGATCAAATTGCAAGGTTAGGGTTGAATTTTGTGAAATTAAATTAGGGTTTTTTGATTTCATACTATTTAATCTGTAATTCTATATTTTTCTATTGACAGATGTTGAACCAGGATGATAGTCAGCAGCTTTCAAGCACAAATCCAGTTATTCCAAGTCCAATGCCAATTTCTGCCTCGCAGGAAAGTTCTACGCCTATGGCTATCGAAGTTGCAAATGAGGGCAATGCATCTACGTGTAGTACAAAGCCTCCAATGCCGAGGAAAAGAATGACAGCACAATCAACTGTATGGGAGCATTACACAAAGTTCACAAACCTGGGCAAGTCAACCAAAGCCAGATGCAACTATTGTGGTAATGAATTCTTGTGTGATTCAAAAAAAAAATGGTACTTCTTCTCTTAGACATCACGTGAATCAATGCAAACGATATCCATATAATATTGATACACATCAAACACAACTTACTATGCAACCTATTCAGAAAGAAGTAGCAAATGAGCCTATACTAACAAGTTGGAAGTTTGATCAAGAAAAAATTAGAAAAGCACTGACACACATGATTGTTGTAGATGAACTGCCTTTTAGTTTTGTGCAACATGAAGGCTTTCAATACTTTATGTTTCAAGCTTGTCCTAGATTTCGAATGCCTTCATGTTGGACTATGACTAGAGACTGTTTTCAACTCTACCATGATGAAAAGGTAAAGTTGAAACAGTATTTCAGAGAGTCCAAACAAAGAGTTTGTTTGACCACTGATACTTGGACCTCAATTCAAAACATAAACTATATGTGTATCACAGCACATTATATTGATATTGATTGGAACTTGAAGAAAAAGCTTTTGAATTTTTGCAAGATTACAAGTCATAAGGGTGAAGTTATAGGAAAAATAATTGAAAAATGCCTCTCTGAATGGGGAATTGATAATGTTTTGACTGTTACTGTTGATAATGCCTCTTCAAATGATACTACTATTTCCTATTTGAAGAAAAAAATTTTGAATTGGGGCACTTGTTTGGCACAAGGAAAATATATTCATATGCGTTGCATAGCACATATCATTAATCTTGTGGTGAAAGATGGTTTGAAAGAGATGGCAGATTCCATTGCTCGGGTTAGATCTACTGAGATATTCTCCAGTAAGATGGTAGAGGTTCAAAGAATGTGTGAAACTTGAAAAAATTGAAAGCAGGAAATGTCTTTATTTGGATGTATCCACAAGGTGGAATTCCACCTATATGATGCTTGAAGCTGCTCAAACTTTTGAGAGGGCTTTTGAAAAATTTGAAGAGGAAGATAGCAATTTCTGTCATGAGCTTAATGATGAAGATGGAACTCCTTTGTCTTTTGACTGACAGAATGTCAGGCGACTTATTACATTCTTAGAGCAATTCTATGAGTTGACTCTTAGAGTTTCTGGCTCTATGTATGTTATAAGTAATTTATTTTTTGATGAAATTTGTCAAGTTAACCTTCTTTTGAATCTGTGGAAGGTCAGCGGTGATACAAAAATCCAAGAAATGGCTGCTGTGATGAAAGACAAATATGACAAGTATTGGGGTGAGCCAGAGAAGATTAATATGCTTCTCTTTGTTCCTATTGTCTTTGATCCAAGATGCAAGTTAGAATATGTTGAGTTTGGAGTTGAAAAAATGTATGAAGGTGAAAGAGGTGTTATGATGAGGAGAATGTTGCATGAAGTTGTATATGATTTGTTCAAAGAGTACAGAATGCGACTACAGCCGGGAGAAATGTCATCTGGTGAAGGATCAAGTATGCGAAAGCAATCAGGTAAGTACATCTTAAGCAGTCTATTTGCTGAGCATAGAAAAATTTTCATGGGTGATGAAATGAAGTCTGAGCTAGACAAATATTTATCAGAGGATCTTGAAAAAAAAATGAGCCAAACTTTGATATTCTGGGCTTCTGGAAAGTGAATAGCTGCAGATTTCCTATTTTGTCACATATGGCTCGTGATATGTTAGCTATACCTATCTCTACAGTGGCCTCTGAATCAGCTTTTAGCACAGGAGGGTGCGTACTTGATCGTTTTCGTAGCTCTTTGACTCCTACACTAGTACAAGCTCTCATTTGCACTCAAGATTGGATTAAAAATTCAAAAACAGAAATCAATGTTGAGGAAAGTTTGGAAGAACTTGAAAAGATTCAAGAGGGTAAGATTTGCATTGCTAATATGTTTATTATTGTATTGTATATTTCTTTATTATGATCAGATAATCATTGATTGATTTTTTTATTTCAGAGTTGATAAAAATGAAATTGGATGTCGCAACCGTTGAATTTTGAAAAGTCATCTTAAGGTTTGAATATGTTTACTTATTTTTTATGCATTTCTGTTTATGTTCCTAACTTTCTATGGTCATCTCTTGCAGATTCATTCTTATATATCCTTATCATTCATGTGCATCGCAGCAACAGTGCATGTGTGAAGTTATAATCTTACTGTCCTTAGTTCCTTACCCAGTTACCTACTCACCTGATATTTTCTTAATTGCTTTTACTGTGATGATATTTTACTATGTTTTTTAGGTTCAAAAGTATGATCCAACTATCGAGGGACAGGTATGTATCCAACTATTATTTTGTAGGAGCAGCCGAGCAGGTTGATGCCTGAGGGGAGATATCTTCGTTTTTGATGATGCATCAAAGCCATCTAAGCCTCTTGAATTTTTGCTTTTATTTGAGGTTTTTTTTGTCTTTGGTGTTTTGATGCGGAGGTGCTCCAATGGTCCCCTACTCTAGCTTCGTCCTCTTCACTTTGTAGGCTTGTAGCAATGGCATGGTTGTTTGGATGGCCTGTGAAGGCAACCACTACCTACCATTCGCTTACGGGGAGAGCCAGAGAGGGATGTTGGGTATGACGGTATAAGGCGAATATGACGGTATGACCCTCTTGAAATTGTTTTATGATTTTTTTTAATGATATTTGTTGAATTTTTCATAAGCTGTTTGAGGCGATGAAGATGTTGAATCATTGGCTCATTGCCATATGCTATGCTCACATATGGGCAAGTGACTGATTGGACGATTGTCTCATTCTTTGGCTTCACCCTAGTAATGTTATGCTGCTTGGAAGTTGAAACTTCTGGTTCTGGGCCTTCTGAGTTCTGGCTTCTGTTTTGTTACTTCTGTACACAGGACTACAGGAGATTTCTCAAGCTTTTCTTAATGGATCATTTGGCATGATATAATTCTTCAAAGTTAAAATGCTAACTGATTACTGAATTGATCATATTTATTCTGAACCACATAATTACAGTTATTTATTCTGAACCACATAATTACAGTTGATCATATTTATTTTAAACCACATAACTGTTGAAGTGTTCTGCAGCAGTGTAGCTTGCCAATTTCTGATACTATACAATATACATGCTCCTGCTGCTGTGCTGCTCCTGCTGCTATGCTGCTCCTGCTGCTCTGCTGCTCCTGCAACTTGAAGACTTGATTCACTTGAATTCTTGAACTGTCTTGTTACATGAATTTGAGCTGTTGAAGTGTTTTGCAGCTTGCCCGCTTCTGCTAGACTGCTAGTCTGCAATTATACATTGTCCTGCTGTTACTGCTCAGCTTGCTCCTAGCCTCCTGCTGTGCTGCTCCTGTTGTGTTGCTCTTGTTGCTGCTGCTCCTAGCCTCCTGCTGCTCCTGCTGTGTTGCTCCCGCTGCTGCTGCTCTTAGCCTCCTGCTGTGTTGCTCCTGCTGCTGTTGCTCCTAGCCTCCTGCTGTGTCGCTCCTAGCCTCCTGCTGCTCCTGCTGTGTTGCTCACTTGCTCCTGCTGTGTTGCTCCTGCTGCTGCTGCTCCTAGCCTTCTGCTGTGTTGCTCACTTGCTCCTGCTGTGTTGCTCCTGTTGCTGCTGCTCTTACCCTCCTGCTGTGTTGCTCCTGCTGTTGAAGTATTTTGCAGCTCAGCCTGCTCCTAGCCTCCTGCTGTGCTGTTGCTGCAACTTGAAGACTTGATTCACTTGAAGTATAATGTATATCTTGTACTAATTTTTTTTTTCCCTTAATCCCTTATGCAAATGACCAGATCCATTAACCCTGTCAAATTCGGTTTGCAATTCGGTTATAATCGAACCAAACCGAAATATTTCGGTTCGGTTCGATTCTGTTCGGTTTTGGTTTTCGAAAATTTCGGAAATTCGGTTCGGCCGGTTCAGTTCGGTTCGATTCGGTTTTAACCGAATGCACACCCTACCTTCAACGTCAATCAAATAGGCCATAGATCGAGATTCACTCATAAGACAAGCGCAGAGTTTTGAATAAGCAGAAGACTATAACAACTCCTTACTAAGCAAGACGACTCCATCTCCTGACAGATGAGATTGGACTCAAGCCAAGGCAAATGAAGAAGTGCTTTCCTGGATTGAATCTTGATTGACAAGTTGACTAATTCTCCTGTTTTTGGTTACAAAGGGTTTCATCTTCCCGTGTTATTCCATTTCAATGGTACTTTTAGGGGTTTTGTTTTTTGAGGATTGAAAAGTTGCAAAACCATTTCTAGGATGAGCGTTCAGTCACTCCTTCCTGTGCGGAAGTCTGTCAGCTATTTTATTCACTTCTGTGTGTGCCGTTTGCTTGCAGCGTAAAGAATCACTCTTTCTCCTTTGCCGGGAAGCTTGAATATAACTGCAGTTCCATGGATTTGATCAAGCAAGCTAGCGAGCCAGGAAACTGGACAATTGAGGACACAGGAAAGACAAAGATATGAGAAAGGTTCGAGTGATTTCGACTAAGAGTAACTCTACTCTGAAAAAGGTGGAAAAAGCGCCTTTCCATTTTCTCTCATTTCAATCTCCGCGAGTTCGGTTTGTCTGCAAGACTCAATCAAAGTAGTTCGTCCCCCTTCTCAAGTTCCGGATGGCAGCTCTTGAACTTGGTTTTCTCTTCCCTATTCCAAGACATCAAGACCGGCTTTGGCATCGACTTCAGCTTCAACGGCGGCACCTGCTTTAGCTTGAACTTAAACTTAGGTTTCGACTTCACCCGGCGGATGCTTAAACAAACTAGTGTAACTAGCACCTGATTACACGGGAACGAAGAAAGAAAACGTAATGGGGAGCACGCTTCCACCTGCAAGAACAGAGGGCCCTGATCCTTTCAAGCATAGAATAAAGCGAGTGGGCCGGGTATTACGCAGCAAAGCAGACTTCCCTATTTTTTCTAGTTGAAAAAGCTTGATTGCCCAGAAGTCATCCCTCCTCTCAAACGGCGAGGCCTTGTCATTATGCGTGGTCTTCGCCCGCCCGCCCCTTCACTCCCGATCCGATACGCTAGCATTTCCTATTTCCGTACTGCAGAAAAAAGCACTAAAAGCCAACCGAAACGTTTACGCTACTCTTACCTCGGGTTGGACGGGGTGATGCCGATCCTATAGAATATATACCGTCTCTTGTATCGAGGGGACCTGACGCACTGTATCGGCTAGAACATCAGAGTACTGCGCTTTGCTTAACACATGCAAGCAAGAAAGTAATAAGGTGAAAGCGGACTAAATCTAAATAGAAAGCAGATACGAACCAAGAAAGAGATTTTCTTCGCTCTATCCCCTGGAACCGTTTACAAAGTAGGCCTTTCTTTTGATGATCTATGAATAGAGAAGGAGTGCTTCGGATCGGGAGTAGGCAAAAAGGAAAAAGATGTTCTATTCGTCTACTATGTGACCTGCTGCTCATCCCATTCACTCGGTAGCAAGTCATTCGTCTCCCTCACCAAAGCTTGTATTGAGACCAATAGTGACCGCGAAGGACGTTCAGAAACAGCCGGGGATAACCATACGACCCGATCGGAATCGGATGTTTACTTGAGAATACCCAACCGACGAGGAATACCTCGCAAACGAGTGCAAGAGAAGTCAAGATTGTTCATACCATACACTTAAAATCGGCCGGAACTTCGCTGCGGGCATCACAAAACCCGGCGAAAACCGCGGCTTAAACAGCGGATTTTGGGAACTCGGTATCGATCGAATTCTATTTCATCCCGGAAGTCAGCCTATTTGATAATCGCTTTAGTAAGCTCCTGCCAGCTGTCTTCCATGCGAGCGATAGAATAGAATACTCTCTATACGAGCAATTCAGCCAGGAAAAAGCTACCTTACAGCTCTAGTCTAGTTCCCAGCAATGCTAGTCTTAAGCTAAGCCCTTGCAGTCTCCAGCCCCCTTAAAGGCATTTTCTCTTATCCGGACCAGGGAAGCATACTTCTTATAGCTATATGCAAGTAGCATATTTCCACTAATAACACTATAGAACACTATCCCTATCATAAAATAAGTCATAAGAGAAAAGAGGTGGGAGGGACTCACAGATCACTGCCATCTCACGAATTGGATTTGAACCGGTCTATTTTTCTTTTAGTCTTACGTGAGGGCCCTTTACAAGTCAAAATCCCTCACTCCAGACTTGCTAGACTTTCATCTTCAACTTCACTCCAGCCTATGGGATATACTTGAAAGCCGAGGCATTCCGAACTCATGGGGTTTACGTCGATCGTGAGCTTGGAAAAAGAAAAGAGACTTCAACCCGCCGCTTCACTTCAGGGGTTTCCCAGTCTCAAGGCAAAGGAAATGCCGTAAGCAAGAAAGACGATCGGGAAGGATTACAAACCTGAAAGAACGTACCCACGCTCTACGATAACAACTGACCGAATGGACGAGAGACGTAGTCCGCCCTACCGATAGGCAACTACTGGAACTCAAAGCACCCTCACACCTGACTCTGATTCAAGAACAAAAGGAAATGCGCCAAGCGAGAGTCACTCGTGACTCAAGAAGGGAAGAAACTGCACTGTTCAAGCAAGAAAGAGAAAAGGAGGACTTTCGGCGGATGACGAGCGAAAGTACCTCAGGCCAAATGAAATGAAACCTGATACGATTGATTCCCTTGCCTCGAAGGTCGAACCTTAGTCTTGGGGGCTATGCTATTCCACATCAACAACAAATGAGAGAGCAATAGTTGACTGACAAGAGCCAGATAGAAGAGCAAGACAAAGTACTCAAGCAAAAGTAACTGCACCACCGGAAAGAGAGTATGGAATCTGAGCTCCTGCACCTCGAAAGAAAGGCAAAGAAGCTACTTCACTCCCTTAGGTAACAAAGAAAATAAAAGTAAGGACTTGCTTCGTCGTTGATACGGCTTACTCCATAGAAAAAGTCTTAGAAAAAGGCATTTCCGCTTACTCCAATCAAAAGCAGGAAAACGAAGAATGGGAGGCTGGAACTCCTAGACCTTACCTTAGCTTGGACAGACTTGGACATGAAGTACATTCCCCTATGCGGGGTGGGACTATTAAAGCTTTTTCTAACGGAAAGATTGCAACGATTGAAAACTAGGCTTCGGGAAAGACGGAGATGACTGCCAACACAAAGAAGAATGGGAGCAAGACTTCGACTGCTTACGGACATACGGAATAGGGGTTAGCTGGAATAAGATCCGGCAGCCAAAGAGACTAAAGCTGAGGTGCGAAGCTCAAAATTTGCCCTTGCTTCGGAGAACTAAACCAAAATAAAATCGCTTTACTTTTTTCGCCTCATAGATCGAGCTGCTTACAAAAAGACATTTGACCGGAGAAATTGAAATAAGAAAAGGTGCGAAAGGAAAACTCATTCCTCTCTTAGTAGAGTGAGGAGGTAAACATTATGCAGGAAAAGCCAATGCACCTTTTTCCACTAAAAGCTACGGCTAGGGGACTGCTTCGTAACCTGCAGGAGGGAGGCAAGCAATACCAGGATTAGGGGCTTACTTATTTTTTCTTTTCTTACTGATAGGATTGAAAATTAGTGAAGCCTGATGCGCTTGAGGCGGGAGAAAGGAACCCCACGCCCTCGATCTCCTGAACTTAGTATGAATCCGGGAAAAGACTTGACATCGCTCGTGACCCGAAGTGAATGGGAACTGTAAGTTCCCAGAATTGGACTTCAAGGGTTTGCACGTGAATCAGAAAAGGAAGAAGACGTCGCAATTGAATCATAATGAAAAGCATTAGCATAGCAGGGCTCTTAGCCATTGATGCCTTCACATGAAAAGTTGCATTAGCGCTTCCACTGCTTCCTTCATCCTACTCTACTTCTCTTTTCCTGATGAGCTACCCAAAGGGGCATTCCTCCTAATTGCTTTTTGCTAGCACAGGAAATCTAACTCATTTTATGCCATCGGTCGCAGGCTTCCTTTCCTTGTTCATATGGCTACTTTACTAGGCTATTCAAAGCATCGAAGATAGTAAGGACGAACAATAGGGGTCTTGCAAGTTCACTATGCGGCTAGTCTCAATCATGTCTTTGCTCGAAGGCCTTGTTCTGTATTGTAGCAAAAGAAGAAGCTTTGGGAACCTTGAACGGAGAGGAAGCAGGCTAACTAAACCTAGGGCAACCCAAACAAAGAAGACCGCTTGGCATAGAAGCTGTGAAAGAAGAGGCTGTTGGAGGAAGAACCGTTCAACGAGTGATCGTAGACGGTCTTAATGGCACATCAATAACCGTTGTAAACTACGGAGCCCTTCGCCTATCGATCCTAAAACTATTGAGTGGAGTTATAAAGCGATGTCTTAAGAAGCCTTCTGTCTAGCTCTGCACACGGTGGCTGCTGCATTAAATAAATCTTTTCTTTCTTTTATTTATCAGTTAAGATCTAGTAAGAAAAAGGGAATTGCTTTATCCCGCAAGTCAAGTAAGGAAGACTCTGGCTTAGCTCATTCACTCCTAAACAAGAGAAAGTTGGACATTCGATCACCTACTCCATTGACAACGGGTTTCACTATCATTCTCATTTTCGGACAACTTTCACGTTCGAAAGGTAAAGTGCTGGTATGACGGGAAAGAATGGAATTGAAAGCTCGATATCTCATTTCATTGATTGTAGCTCGGGAAATGCTTAAATAGTAAAGGTGTGGAAGCCCCGGTAAAGCCGCAAGTCAGTATTCTTCCTATAGGTGCTTTAGGCACGTAGGGGGAATTTCTTTGTTCACACGCTCCTTCGTTGTGAGCTCTTGCGCTCGTTGCTAAGGGACGGTTCCATTTTTTAGCTCGTACACTCTAACTACAAGCAACTATTTTCTTTGTTCAATCGATTTCAGACATTGAATGACGTACCATACCAGGGAGAAAAGAAAGAATAGGAAAGGGAGACTTTTGGGAATCGGAGGGCTAGACATTCGCTAGCGACGCTACGCTACCAATATGCTAGCTCCTTAGTGAATGATTGGAATTTTCTTACCGGGTAGGAAAGTAGGTTTAGAATCAAGTCCCAAGCGCAAGGGCATTAGCAAGGTAGTTTGTTCGCAAGAAAGAATTTCCTTGATTGTTGCTCGGGTAGAATCGAACTTCTTTTATTGTATAGTAATGGTTGAATGGACATCAGAATCAATCGAAAGAAAAGATCGATCAACTTTTTTACCCACCAAGAAAACCTAAAGGCTAACGGCGCCTTGTATGTAATAATTCTTTCGCCTTGTTGCTAGTTGGAAAGACCTTGCTTCTTGCGTTAGAGCTACATATCTCTTTCCCGTGGGTTTTAACCCTATGTAATTTATTGAGCTTACTCTTCCAATTCTTTCTTTCACTACCTAACTAGTTCTTATTCCGCTTAATAGCACCTTCCCTACTCTTCCCATTCTTCCCTGAAAGCACCACATGGGAGTAAAGGGCATCTTGACCATGAAGCTTACCGCAACAAGGGGCTTCGAAACGTAGGCATAAAGTAGATGCATTCCCTCGCACTTGGGTAGAGGTAGGGCTGTGCATTATTCGGTCAAAACCGAATTAACCAACCAAACCAAAACCGAATAACCAATTCGGTTTGGGTTATTTGGTTTTCTGTTCGGTTCGGTTTTTAAAAAAAAAATTTAAAATTCGGTTCGGTTTTGGTTTTTGATTTTGAAAAACCGTAAAAATCAAACCGAACTGAATTACATATATACCTATATACTGCGGTTAGATTTCAGTTTTGGGCTAATCGGTTCAAACAGCCCTATATATCATCGTTTTCACTCAGAGCGGTTCGCTGCTCTCGCTCTCGCCTCTCATTTCAGTCCTAACCCTAATCCCGAATTTCCGATCGCCTCTCGCTCTCGCTCTTGCCGCTGCGGTATTACTCCTTCATCCCTGTAGCTGCGATGCTGCGCCGTGTCAGTGACATCGCTTTCGTCCACCCCCGGACCCCTCTCCTCCTCTGAGGCTCTGAGTCCTGACACCTCTCTTTGGTCGACGCTCTGAGCTTCAATCTCTCATTTTTCTACGACCAATTAAGCTGCAAGGTGAGTGTATTTAGGAAATTATGAAATTTAGGGTTGATTTTTTGTGAAATTAAATTAGGATTTTTTGATTTCATACAATTTTATTGTTATATAGTAAATCCTCAGTTCCAAACTGACGATTTTTTTTTCTCCTTCATCCCTGCAGCTGTGATGCTACGCCGTGCCGGTGACATCGCTTTCGTCCACCCCTGGACCCCCCTCCTCCTCTGAGGCTCTGAGTCCTGACGCTTCAATATCTCTCTGGTCGACACTTTGAGCTTTAATATCTCTTTTTTTTTTACAACGGATTAAGCTGCAAGGTGAGAGTATTTAAGGTTGATTTTTTGTGAAATTAAATTAGAATTTTTTTGATTTCATAAGATTTTATTGTTAACTCTTTCGTCCACGGTCCCCCCCCGGACAACCCCCCACCCCCCACACCCACCCCCCCCCCCCCCCCCCCACCCCCCCCCACCCCGCTCTTCTCCTCCTCCTCCCTCCTCCCTCCCTCTTCTTTCTCTCCTCTGAGGCTCTGACTCTCTGAGTCCCAACGTCTCAATATCTCTCTAGGTCGACGCTCTGAGCTTCAATCTCTCATTTTTCTACAACGGATTAAGCTGCAAGTTGAGAGTATTTCGGAAATTATGAAATTTAGGGTTGATTTTTTGTGAAATTAAATTAGGGTTTTTTGATTTCATACGATTTTATTGTTAGATCAGTAAATCCTCAGTTTCTAACTCCCGATTTTTCTTCTCCTTCATCCCCGATGGCACGCTTTCATCCACCCCCGGACCCCCCTCCTCCTTTGAGGCTCTAAGTCCCGACGCCTCAATATCTCTCTGGTCGATGCTCTAAGCTTTAATCTCTCATTTTTTTACAACGGATTAAACTGTAAGGTGAGAGTATTTAGGGTTGATTTTTTGTGAAATTAAATTAGGGTTTTTTGATTTCATATGATTTTATTGTTAACGCTTTTGTCCACGGTCCACCCCCGGACCACCCCCCCCCCCCCCCCCCCCCCCCCCCCCCCCCGCCTTCTCCTCCTCCCTCCCTCCCTCCCTCTTCTTTTCTCCTCTCTCCTCTGAGGCTTTGACTCTCTGAGTCCCGACGCCTCAATATCTCTCTGGTCGACGCTCTGAGCTTCAATCTCTCATTTTCCTACAATGGATTAAGCTGTAAGTTGAGAGTATTTCGAAAATTATGAAATTTAGGGTTGATTTTTTGTGAAATTAAATTAGAGTTTTTTGATTTCATACGATTTTATTGTTAGATCAGTAAATCCTCAGTTTCGAACTCCCAATTTTTCTTCTCCTTCATTCCCGGTGGCATCGCTTTCGTCCACTCCCGGACCCCCCTTCTCCTCTGAGGCTTCGAGTCCCGATGCCTCAATATCTCTCTGTGACTAGCCTTCGAGGCTCTGAGCTTCAATATATCATTTTTCTACAACGGCATCATCGGGATCAAATTGCAAGGTTAGTGTTGAATTTTGTGAAATTAAATTATGATTTTTTTATTTTATATGATTTAATATGTAATTCTTTATTTTTCTATTAATAGATGTTGAATGAGGATGACAGTCAGCAACTTTTAAACACAAATCCAGTTATTCCAAGTCCAATGCCAATTTCTGCTTCTCAGGAAAGTTCTATGCCTATGGCTATCGAAGTTTCAAATGAGGGCAATGCATCTACGTGTAGTACAAAGCCTCCAATGTCGAGAAAGAGAATGACAGCACGATCAGCTGTATGGGAGCATTACACAAAGTTCACAAAGTCGGGCAAGTCAACCAAAGGCAGATGCAACTACTATGGTAATGAATTCTTTTGTGATTCAAAAAAAATGGTACTTCTTCTCTTAGACATCACGTGAATCAATGCAAGCAATATCCATATAATGTTGATACACATCAAACACAACTTGCTATGCAACCTATTCAGAAAGAAGTAGCAAATGAGTATGTGCTAATTAGCTGGAAGTTTGATCAAGAAAAAATTAGAGAAGTACTGGCAGACATGATTGTTGTAGATGAACTGCCTTTTAGTTTTGTGCAACATGAAGGCTTTCAATACTTTATATCTTAAGCTTGTCCTAGATTTCGAATGCCTTCACGTTGGACTATGACTAGAGACTGTTTTTAACTCTACCATGATGAAAAAGTAAAGTTAAAACACTATTTCAGAGAGTCCAAACAGAGAGTTTGTTTGACCACTGATACTTGGAGCTCAATTCAAAACATAAACTATATGTGTATCATAGCACATTATATTAATATTGATTAGAACTTGAAGAAAAAACTTTTAAATTTTTGCAAAATTACAAGTCATAAGGGTGAAGTTATAGGAAAAGCAATTGAAAAATACCTGTCTGAATGGGGAATTGATAATATTTTGACTGTTACTGTTGATAATGTCTCTTCAAATGATACTACTATTTCCTATTTGAAGAAAAATTTTTGAATTGGGGCATTTGTTTGGCACAAAGAAAATATATTCATATGCGTTACATATCACATATCATTAATCTTGTGGTGAAAGATGGTTTGAGAGAGATGGCAGATTCCATTGCTCGGGTTAGATTTGCTGTTAAATATGTGAGATATTCTCCAGTAAGATGGTAGAGGTTCAAAGAATGTGTGGAAATTGAAAAAAATTGAAAGCAGAAAATGTCTTTGTTTGGATGTATCCACAAGGTGGAATTCCACCTATATGATGCTTGAAGCAGCTCAAACTTTTGAGAGGGCTTTTGAAAAATTTGAAGAGGAAGATAGCAATTTCTGTCATGAGCTTAATGATGAAGATGAAACTCCTCTGTCTTTTGACTGGCAGAATGTTAGGCGACTTATTACATTCTTAGAGTATTTCTATGAGTTGACTCTTAGAGTTTCTGGCTCTATGTATGTTACAAGTAATTTATTTTTTGATGAAATTTGTCAAGTTAACCTTCTTTTGAATCTGTGGAAAGTCAGCGGTGATACAAAAGTCCAAGATATGGCTGCTGTGATGAAAGACAAATATGACAAGTATTGGGGTGAGCCAGAGAAGATTAATATGCTTCTCTTTGTTCCTGTTGTCTTTGATCCAAGACGCAAGTTAGAATATGTTGAGTTTGGAGTTGAAAAAATGTATGAAGGTGAAAGAGGTGTTATGATGAGGAGAAAGTTGCATGAAGTTGTATATGATTTGTTCAAAAAGTACAGAATGCGACTACAGCCGGGAGGAATGCCATCTGGTAAAGGATCAAGTATGCCAAAATAATCAGGAAAGTACATCTTAAGTAGTCTATTTGCTGAGTATAGAAAAAGTTTCATGGGTGATGAAATGAAGTCTGAGCTAGACAAGTATTTGTCAGAGGATCTTAAAAAAAATGAGCCAAACTTTGATGTTCTGGGCTTCTGAAAGTGAATAGCTGCAGATTTTCTATTCTGTCACATATGGCTCATGATATATTACCTATACCTATCTCTACAGTGGTCTCTGAATCAGCTTTTAGCACAGGAAAGCGCATACTTGATCGTTTTCATAGCTCTTTGACTTCTACACTAGTATAAGCTCTCGTTTGTACTCAAGATTGGATTAAAAATTCAAAAACAGAAATCAGTGTTGAGGAAAGTTTGGAAGAACTTGAAAAGATTCAATAGGGTAAGATTGCATTGCTAATATTTTTAATATTGCATTGTATATTTCTTTATTATGATCAAATAATCATTGAATGATTTTTTTATTTCAGAGTTGACAAAGATGAAATTGGATGTCCTAACTATTGAATTTTGAGAAGTCATCTTAAGGTTTGAATATGCTTACTTATTTTTTATGCATTTCTTTTCATGTTTCTAACTTTCTATGGTCATCTCTTGTAGATTCATTCTTATATATCCTTATCATTCATGTGCATCACAGCATCAGTGCATGTGTAAAGTTATGATCTTACAGTCCTTAGTTCCTTACCTAGTTACCTACTTACCTAATATTTTCTTAATTTCTTTTACTGTGATGAAATTTTACTATATTTTTTAGGTTCAACAGTATGATCCAACTATCCAGGGACAAGTATGTATCCTACTATTATTTTGTAGGAGCAGGTTGATGCCTGAGGGGAGGCATCTTCATTTTTGATGATGCATCAAAGCCATCTGAGCCTCTTGAATTTTTGCTTTTATTTGAGGTTTTTTTGTTTTTGGTGTTTTGATGCGGAGGTGTTCCAATGGTCCCCTACTATGGCTTCGTCCTGTTCACTTTGTAGGCTTGTAGCAATGGCAGGGTTGTTTGGATGGCCTGTGAAGGCAGCCACTACCTACCATTCGCTCACGGGGAGAGCCAGAGAGGGATGCTTGGTATGACGATATAAGGCGAATATGACGGTATGACCCTCTTGGAATTGTTTTATGATTTTTTTAATGATATTTGTTGAATTTTTCATAAGCTGTTTGAGGCGATGAAGATGTTGAATCATTGGCTCTTTGCCATATGCTATGCTCGCATTTGGGCAAGTGACTGATTGGACGATTGTATCCTTCTTTGGCTTCACCCTAGTAATGTTATGCTGCTTGGAAGTTGGAACTTCTGGTTCTGGCTTCTGTTCTATTACTTCTGTACAGGGGACTATAGGAGATTTCTCAAACTTTTCTTAATGGACCATTTGGCATGATATAATCCTTCAAAGTTCAAATGCTAACTGATTACTGAATTGATCATATTTATTCTGAACCACATAATTATAGTTGTTGTCTTGCAGCTTGCTGATGCTGAGTTATTTGACTTGTAAGAATGATATTATAGCCTTATAGAGTTATAGGATTGTCCATTTGTCCTGCTACTGTACATTGTCCTGTAACTTTGCAAGCATGAAGTTGAACTGTTGAAGTGTTCTGCAGCAGTGCAGCTTGCCAGCTTTTGCTACTATACAATATACATTGTCTTGTTGCTCGCCTGCTTCTGCAAGTATGAAGTT
Source organism: Trichopus zeylanicus subsp. travancoricus (assembly GCA_005019695.1). Classification (NCBI taxonomy): domain Eukaryota; kingdom Viridiplantae; phylum Streptophyta; class Magnoliopsida; order Dioscoreales; family Dioscoreaceae; genus Trichopus; species Trichopus zeylanicus. The sequence continues at coordinate 88,813 of RXID01011035.1, forward strand.
GAAGTGTTGAATTGTTGAAGACTTGGAACTTGGAAGTCTTGAAGTGTCTTACTACATGAAGTTGAACTGCTGAACTGTTGAAGTATTTTGCAGCTTGCCCGCTTCTGCTAGACTGCTACTATACATTGTCCTGCTGCTTCTGCTGCTCCTGCTGTGCTGCTCCTGCAACTTGAAGACTTGATTCACTTGAAGTCTTGAAGTGTCTTGCTACATGAAATTGAGCTGTTGAAGTGTTTTGCAATTTGCCCGCTTCTGCTAGACTGCTAGTCTGCTACTATACATTGTCCTGCTGCTGCTGCTCCTAGCCTCCTGCTGCTCCTGGCATCCTGTTGTGCTGCTCTTACTGCTCCTGCTGTACTGCTCCTGCAACTTGAAGACTTGATTCACTTGAAGTCTTGAAGTGTCTTGCTACATGAAGTTGAGCTGTTGAAGTGTTTTGCAGCTTGCCCGTTTCTGCTAAACTACTAGTCTACTACTATACATTGTCCTGCTACTGCTGTTCCTAACATCCTGCTGCTCCTGCAACTTGAAGTCTTGAAGTGTCTTGCTACATGAAGTTGAGCTGTTGAAGTATTTTGCAGCTTACCCGCTTCTGCTAGACTGCTAGTTTGCTACTATACATTGTCCTGCTGCTGTTACTCCTAGCCTCCTGTTGCTCCTGGCATCCTGCCGTGCTGCTCCTGCTGCTCCTGCCGTGCTGCTCCTGCAACTTGAAGACTTGATTCACTTGAAGTCTTGAAGTGTCTTGCTACATGAAGTTGAGCTGTTGAAGTGTTTTGCAGCTTGCCCGCTTCTGCTAGACTACTAGTCTGCTACTATACATTGTCCTGCTGTTGCTGCTCCTAGCCTCCTCCTACTCCTGCTGTGCTACTTCGGCTGCTCCTGCAACTTGAAGACTTGATTCATTTGAAGTCTTAAAGTGTCTTGCTCCTGCTTGTGCCGTTGTGCAGTTGTGCCATTGTGAAATATTGAGATTAATTGATTATTTATTGGGTTGCAATTTGCAAACTTGCAATTGGACTGGGTATCAGCCTATCAGGGTCAGATTCAGGGTATGTATAATGTATATCCTGTACTATTTTTTTTCCTTATGCAAATGACCAGATCCGTTCATCCAGAATCCTGTAAAAATTCAGTTTGCAATTCGGTTATAACCAAACCGAATCGAAATATTTTGGTTTGATTTCGATTCGGTTTTTATACTATTCGATTCGGTTCGATTTTAAATTTCAAAATTTCAGAAATTTCAATTCGGTTTATTTGGTTCGGTTCGATTCGGTTTTAACCGGATGTACAGCCCTAGGCAGAGGTCTTGGGCATACCTTTCATAGCTGATCGGTAAATCCAAGAATAAGCAATTACTATAGGCAAGCACCAAAACAGGGTTAGCGAGGGCATCAGAGCAAAAAGCATGGTTAACCCAGCTTTAAGAGTAATGTGACTTCCCTATGCAGCTTTCAGGAAATTCATTAAGGGCCTGTTTGTTTCAATTCCCTTTCCCCGGAAACGGGGGAATTGAGGGAATTGGGAGCCCAATTCCCTCAATTCCCTTGTTTGTTTCAATTCCAGAAGCCCGAAATCGAGGGAATCAGCCGATTCCCAATTCCCTCGATTACTCCTTTCATTTCCTCTCGAAAACGACGGGAAACCGTGATTTCTCGTGTTTTCCCGATCTCGTCTCTCTGGCCTTTCGTCCCCGATTTCGAACGAAATTTTCAGATCGAGGTCGTCTTCCCCGATCTCCTCTTCCCCGATCTCATCTTCACGAAAATTTCAGATCGAGGTCGTCTTCCGTCTCTCGTCTTCCCGATCTTCCCCGAGCTCGTCTTCACGACCGCTGCTCCGGATCGTTCCCCGAGCTCGTCTTCACAACCGCTGCTCCGGATCGTTCCCCGATCTCGTCTTCTCGACCGCTGCTCCGGATCGTCTTCCCGATCTTCCCCGATCTCGTCTTCACGACCGCTGCTCCGGATCGTTCTCCGATCTCGTCTTCTCGACCGCTGCTCCGGATTGTGTTCCCGATCTTCCCCGATCTCGTCTTCACGAGCTTCCCGATCTCGTCTTCCCGACGGCCATCCCGACCGCTGCCCCAATTGCGGCCCGACGGCCCTCCCGACCACTGCCCCGACCGCTGCCCTGACCATGGCCCGACCGCTGCCCTGACCACGGCCCGACCGCTGCCCCTGTTCTTCACGAGTTCTTCACTATCATCGTGAAGCTATTTTGGTTGGATTACTAAGCTTTACGGTTCTGCCGTAATTTTCAGAGAAGCTGAAATCCGGAAAATTCAACCAATTGGGTTCCAAATTTGATAAAGGTATTATTTTTACTCAATTTTTTATCTGTTTTGATGATTTTTTTTTTGGTTGAATTACAGATGATCAGGTTGGGAGAGCGAGAAACAGAGTGCTTTAGTTGCAGAAAACACTTATATTGATTCTTCATTATTGCCGTAGATAAGGAAAACACAGAGAATTGTATGAAATCACGGGTCCATGGAAAGAAGACATGTTGTTTTTGTTTGTTAATGAGCCAAAATCCTGTTCTCTTTATATCATAATGTTTGTACCTTGCCGACATGATTTAGATTTGATGTTAACTTTGATCATCCAGTATGTTTTAATCATAGTAGGTTGATGTTTTTGATTCTCTGATAGGAAATTTAGAGTAAGTTTCAAAAATTTTGGTTCAATTTTACCTGTTTATACAAAAAGGAGGCTTTATGAATGAGTTTTTCTTCTACTTCAACAGTTTATGGATTTGTCATTTTATTAGTTTCAACAAGTTTAGTTCAGTCGGTATATGGATTATTTTTCTGATATCTTCCTGGCACTATAGGTTTTAATTTTTTTATAAATATTTGAATATTAGATGGACGAAGACGAGTTAGATTTGTTCAGAATACGAGCTGCTGGATATTGCTACCTAATAGCAGCATATTTGATAATGCTGATTATTAGCAGAAGAAGAAGAACCCAATTGCAAATTGAACCAATAACCAACAGAGAGTCTCTGAGATGTGGCAATATTCACAATATTTTATATGGTGGTAGAAGTAACTGTTTTGACTATTTGAGAATGGATGTGCCTATATTCATGCAGTTGGTCAATATGTTGCGAGATCAAAATCTCTTATACGATACACGACATATTACCGTTGAGGAACAACTTGCAATATTTTTGCATTATATTGGTTTTCACTCAAGAAATAGAAGCATGAAGATAGTTATTTTAAGGTCTGGTGAGACAATTAGTCGATATTTTAATGCATGCCTCCGAGCTATATGTGGAATCAGAGATCAGTTCATGTCTCAAGCAAACGCTTCGACACATCCCATCATAGAGAACAATAGTAATTATTATCCGTGGTTTAAGGTATGTTGTTATAACACATTAGATTTATTTGATTAAAAATATGTTTTTAATATCTGATTATATTTTATGTAGGATTGTATTGGATTACTTGATGGAACACATGTGCATGCGAGAGTACCGTCGAATATGACTGCACGTTTTCGTGGACGCAAGGGTGTCACACAAAATGTCTTAGCTGCAGTTGACGTAGGTCTTAAATTTTTATATGTTTTGGCTGGATGGGAAGGATCTGCAAATGATTTTACGGTATTGAAAGATGCTATTTCACGACCTCCTCCCGGTCGTCTTAAGCTGATAGAAGGGAAATATTACCTTGTTGATGCTGGTTACCCAACAATGGCTGGATTTATTGCACCATATAGGGGGGTGAGATACCATCTGAAGGAACAATTGGGTCGCCCACCACAGAATGCAAAAGATTTCAATTATAGGCATGCATCTCTAAGGTCTAAAGTTGAACGAGCATTTGGGATTTTGAAGAACCGTTTTCGTATATTGGAGGGAACTCCTTTCTTTCCATTCAAAACCCAAGTTGATATAGTTCTTGCTTGTTGTGTCATCCACAATTATATCCTGATTGCTGATCCAAATGACGAAATACTGAATAGTAATATGGATGTGGATGATGAGAACGAGGTTGCAGCAGAGAATGAGTCATTCTACATTAGTCAAACAAGAAGGGAGCAACGTGAGGAGAATCTCCAGTGGATTCGTTTAAGAGATAACATAGCTGCAGAGATGTGGGAGGCTTAATTCTAATGATTAGAATTTTGTTGTATCTGTGAACATGTTTTTGTGTTTATCCTTTTTTGCTTATATCAAACTATTTCGTTTGTGCCTATATTTACGTGACTTGTATTGTGAATGTCCTATTATTATACTGGTTTGTTTGATATGATACTTGTTCTTTATATTAAATATGCATGTATTATTATACTTGTTTACTAAAACCTATATTATTATTTATTTAACATTATTTTAGAAGATAATGAAAAAATTATATTAAATAAATCTATAATTGATTATAATAAGTTATTTACATAGTCTATTTTTTAAAATTTTTTTAAATATTTATTACTTTTTAATTATTTTTATATATTTCTCAATTCTCTACAGTACAAAAATCATACAAACACAAGAATTCAACAACTTATGGAATTGATCAATTCCATTTGTCAACCAAACAACGGAAAGGAATTGACCAATTCCTAATTCCCTACAGTAAATACTCATCCAAACACAGGAATTATCCAATTCCTTCAATTCCCCCAATTCCCCGGAATCACTCAATTCCCTCAATTCCATGATTCCTTTTCCCGGAATTGAACCAAACGGGCCCTAACAGATGGAGTCGCTACGGGACCTACTAACCCTAAAGCTAAGAAAGCACTTGAGTTTGCTACGGAAAAGACAGTTGGAGCTCTGGCAGAAGAGAAAAGAACAAGGTTAGGCTTGTTGGCAATAGGCTTTCTTGACCAGTCAGAACTCATTTCATTCGACGCCCGGGAAGGGTTGGTGTGGCAGGTTTGACAGTCGGTGCGGGAGGTACAAGCAAGCCTGGCAAGCGGTAAAAGCAGTTTTCGAATGAGAGCTTTCAAGCAAGAGTGCGCGTGAAGAAGCGCATAAAGGGGGGAGACGAGTTGATTTTCATGCCCAAAACAGGTAGGGGAATAGCTCCTATGCTCAGAAGTACAAAAGAAAGGTAAGAAGTCTCTAATGAGTTGCTTAAGCTTTGTTTGTCCTTTACGTTTTGAGTTTGATTGAAAAAATGCAGTGCCGTGTGTACCATTTTCAGTCCAGTGTTCAGTGCCCTGAAATAGAGGCAGATTGTCAAATTGGAAAGAAAGGGGAGGAGGATGGATGTGCAAGTTTCGGTACCGATGTGAGCACACTATTGCTAGGGCTAATAAAGGATTATTTCTTGAAATAGGTAGTGAAAAGATGCCTACCCGCGCCTATGGGCGCAGTCCGAGCTTCGCCTAGTCCTTCCCTCATCTTACAGGGTTTCATCTTCATTGAATCTATTTATTCGTTTATTCATGATCCTACCTGACTAGGTGAACCATTCAAAGGGACCTCCCTTGGTGTCTATCGACTCCTAGCTAAGGCGCTAGTCTGCAGTCCGGGCTTCGCTCTCTTTTCATCGTCACTTTCCTAAGTCAAAGAAGCAAGCATGTTCTTTTTCTCTTTCTTTCTGCTATGCTATGTATTTCTTTCGTCTCTGTGGCGGAATATCGGAAACAAGACTAACCCGGGCGCATTAGCTCCTCCAGCCTATCCGGGAGGTGAACAGAGAGCCGCCCTATCATGCCCGTCGCTTTAGGTTAGGACCGGGATGTTAGCAGGGAATGTGAGTCCGGTGCAACGCGAGGTTAGCTAGTCCGGTGCTTTTATGCGCAACAAGGGGCCAGGGAACAAGAACATAGAAGAGAGCGGGAAGGGCACAGAAAAGGCAAGAGCGCTTTTTTAGGCCCGTTGATGAACCTACGCTAGGGCGGCCGGACCAAGACATTCGAGCTCCTCTCTTATTTCCCCAAAAGGGAAGGGAGGTTCACTGAACAAAGACCAACTCGACAAAGGACACATAACATAAGGATCCAATTTTCAATCTTTTTACCGCTTCGCTAGCGGGGCAGCACTGCTTTTGTCCCTCTTTTCATGGCTCAGCTCGATAACGTATCTTTCCAGCGGTTAGAGAGGAGAAAGCGCGAATACCTCTTCTCTCACTATACTGACTTCCTGGCAAAGCAAAGGAAGACGCAAGCAAGGTCTGGGCTGGGCAGCTTTCTTAGTTCATTAGAGAAGCGTTTCCCCCAAGCTCAGACATCTCGAACTCGGAAACTACCTACCCTTCGTACCCTCCTCCGGCACTAGAAGCAGAACTACCTGACCGAAGGAGATAGACAGGAAGGGATTCAAAAGACAGCCTAGATTGGGTAGAGGGTAAATTGTTCTATTGATGGAGATTGGGCGGGCCTCCAACCATTAGATTAGGAGTATGCATTTGAGAACCTGCAGCTATCTCCAAAGCAAGCCCTCGAAAGAATCTAGGGATCGTTTTGAACGGGTCAGGGTCAGGGATAGAGTGACCTCACTCTAATCAGACTATCTTTCAAACACTAAAAATTTAACCGCACTAATATTATTTAATTCATTCAAATTATAATAAGATTTGACTAAAATGCTCTCGGTTTATCTGAACCGTCGGATCTCGATCCAACGGCTTAGATCGGCTTAGCCGCGAAACCCTAAGTATATAATCTTCTCCTCCCCCCTTCTCTTCTCCTGCTCTCTCTTCCCACGCAGCAGAGCACGATCGCCGCTGACGATACAGCAGACGTCGCCCTCCTTCCCCGCCGCCGATGCAACAGTCGCCGCACGAGTCTCTTCCTTCCCTGCCTACAATGCAGCAGACGCCTCACGAGTGTCCCCCTTCGCCGTCAACGACGCAGCAGACGCGGCACAAGTCTCCTCCTTCTCCACTAACGACGCAGCAGACGCCGCACGAGTCTCCTCCCTCCCCGCCGACGATGCAGCAAATGCCGTAGGAGTGTCCCCCTTCCCCGCCGACGACTCAGCAGTCGCCGCACGAGTCTCCTCCTTCCCCACCGACGACTCAGCAGTCGCCGCACGAGTCTCCTCCTTCCCCGCGGACAATGCAACAGTAGCCACACAAGTCTCTCCCTTCCTCGCCGATGACATATCAGACGCCGCACAAGTCCCCTCCTTCCCCGCCAATGACACAGCAGACGCCGCATGAGTCCCCTCCTTCCCCGCCGATGATGCAGCAGACGCCGCAGGAGTCTCCTTCTTCCCCGCCGATGACGCAGCAGACGTCGCACGAGTCTCCTCGTTCCCCACCAACGACGCAGCAGACGCCGCACGAGTCCCCTCCTTCCCCGCTGACGACGCAGCAGACGCCGCACGAGTCCCCTCCTTCCCCGCTGACGACGCAGCAGATGCCGCACGAGTCCCCTCCTTCCCCGCTGACGACGCAGCAGACGCCGCAGAAGTCTCCTTCTTCCCCGTCGACGACGTAGCAGACGCCGCACGAGTCTCCTCATTCCCCGCCGACGCCGTAGCAGACGCCGCACAAGTCCCCTCCTTCCCCGCTGACGACGCAGCAAACGTCGCACAAGTCTCCTCCTTCCCCGCCGACGACGCAGCATTCGCCGCACGAGTCTCCTCCTTCCCTGCCGATGACGCAACAGACTCCGCATGAGTCTCCCCCTTCCTCGCCGATGACGCAGCAGTTACTGCACGAGTCTCCTCCTTCCCCGTCAATGATGCAGCAGACGTTGCACGAGTGTCCTCCTTCCCCACCAATGACGCGGCAGTCACCGCACGAGTCTCCTCCTTCCCCGCCAACGACGCAGCAATCACCGGACGAGTCTCCTCCTTCCCCACCGACGACGCAACAGACGCCGCACGAGTCTCCTCCTTTCCTGCTGACGACGCAGCAGACGCCGCACGAGTCCCCTCCTTCCCAGCCGATGACATATAATTAATTAAGTGGTTCTTCTCAATCTTTTTATCTTTCATATGGATCATGCTTTATTCCAATAATTTCGTCATGTATGTAGGAGCCTAAAATCTACAGCATTAGGAGAAAAAAATATTTTAAATTTATAGTTGCTTATTAACATGCATTCGATCAAGTGATTTTCATAACAATAGCAACATTCTGGTAAGACTGAAATAACTTGTCAAGAGTCTCAGAAATTACAATGTCCACATCACCCATATTGTCTCATACTTTTGCATGTATACACGTCAGCTTATGCAACTTGATAGTTTTTCTCATTTCAAGGTTAACATAAACGCTCATATATAACCATGTTGTTATTGTGATGAATACAGAGGGCAAGGTTAAAGATGCATTTTTCTAACTATTCTGGAATAATGTCAAAAATCATACTCCGCATATTTACTTGGGTTGAATTATTTACTTGTTCAGATTTTACTATAGGAATGGATGCTCACAATCCACCAGTTCGGCGAAGTCCTCGAATATAAGGAAAGGAAAAATCAACTCAGCAAGCTGGACAGTCTTCTAACAAGGTTGGACATGCCCCAAATTGGACCACTGATGAGGACACTTTACTTGTTCGGTTGCTACTAAAGGAACACGTTGATGGAAGGAACAAGGGTGGTAATTTCAGAAAGCAATCTTGGAATAAAGTTGTGTAGAAATTAAATGAATTATCTGTCGTGGTACAAGATGTAGAGCAATTGAGGTACAGATGGAAGATACTGAAAGAAAGATATAATGAATTTCAATTTATGAAGAACAAGAGCGGATGGACGTGGGATTATGACATGCATAGGCCAACAGCAAGAGATCCGGGAGTAATGAGAGATTTCTTTATGGTATGTTTTACATTTTACGTTGTAACTTTCGGAATACAAACCCTAATTTTATGTCTAACACTTTTTTCTTTTTGGCAGCACAACCCACAATACGAAAATGTGTGGATCATTGGGTTTCCTCAGTTTTTTGATGTAGAACTAATGGTGAAGAGCTCAATTACGACAGGAAGGTGGATACTGTCATCGAGAAGTGCACCTGCAGAGCCACCTACAGCGGAAGAGGGATCCGATTCGAGCGCCTCACCAGCGATGCAAAACAACACTGAGGCTGACGACGATCCATACAGTCGTATCGCTCGGAGGTTGTTTCCTGATGAGAACCCTACTTCTAGGCCACGTGGGAAATGCTCTCTTGAAGGATTTGATCGCAGTAGTGGAAAAAATAAGCAGGAGACGTAGTGGAGAGTTTCTTAAAAGTACTGGGAGCAATTCTAGCCAAACTGCGACTCCGGAGTCTTTGGACAAGTGGATGCAGGTTATGGACAAAAAGTATAGTGAAAAAGTTGTTGCGAGTAAGACGTTTAAAAAGTGCATGGCCAAGTTGTTCAGCCTTACTTTTATTAACACTTCAGACAAGTTTAAATGTGCTGAATGTCTGAAAGAAACACATAATCAGGAATATTTTCTACTAGAGGAGGATCCGTTTGGGCTGAAATTATGGGCTGAGAGGCGAATAGAAGAATATGATATAAAACGGAGTAAGGCACAGTTACATAAATCTCATCTGTTGTGCCCTCAAATCTCGGATAACTCTGAATAGGCTGTCATATGATGGGATAATGTATGAGTAGGTCCTAATTGCAATTTTTTTCAAATGAACTTTTAATTTGAGCTGCATTATCCGTTTCTGCCTTGTATAAGCTTTGTTTCTAAGTTTTTAATTGTTTATAGGTGAAGAGGAAGAAAGGAAATACAGCAGCAAGGCAAGCAAGGCTGGTGCTAATCAAGGGAAGGACAAGAAGGAAAGGAAGGTCTCGACAGAAGCATAACCCTCCATAGGAATTATGCATTGCCGCCGCCAGTTTCAGGATCAAATTCCATGGAGTCCATGATCTAGGTCAAGGAGCTGTGTGCTTCCCGATTTGTGAGGGTGTGCTTGTGTGATTTGTGATTGAGGGTGTACTTCTGTGATTAGTTGTAATTGAGGTGAAACTATGCTTGTCTAATTTATGACTGTGAAACATGGGTTTTTGTACTATATCACATGCTGATATCACATGGGTTTGTGTAGTATATCACATGCTGTACAATTTAATTAACATAATTTATGCTAGCTAATGCTTAGGTTGTATTAATTTTTGTTGGTACGTGCTCTACCAAAAATCAAATGGGATTGTGAATATGTTTCTGATGTTCATGGTCAGCTCATGATTAATTATATTTTTGTTTTGGAAGGGGATACATGCAATGACAAAATTTAGAGGAATATTTTTGCAGTTAAGCAATCTTATAGGGGGTATATTTGCCGCAAATTTCTTCTTTATAATCTCAATTTACCTCTATTTAATTCTTGTGACGGACATTGACTAGGAGAGACTCACATCGTACATCTAAAAAAATTTAAAATTTTCAAAGCCGGAAAGGAGACTAAAATTAGAGGGTGTTCCTTCTTGCTTGCAGACAAAGTTTACGTTGAACTACCAGTAAGTCCGAAATGGAGTGGGAGATAGGTATCACTCTGACGTCAACAGTTTATCTCTGTAACATCAAGATGACACGTCCTATCAATCAGATATGACGTATCACTCTGATGTCAACAGTTCATCTGCTTAATATCAGGATGACAGGTCCTATTAATCAAACATGATTTATCACTCTGACGTCAATAATTCATCTCTGTAACATTAGGACGACTCGTCCTATTAATCAGACATGATTTATCACTCTGACGTCAACAGTTCATCCCTGTAACATCAAGATGACTCGCCATATCAATCAGACAAGATTTATCACTCTGATGTCAACAGTTCATCTCGGTAATATCAAGACGACCCATCCTATCAATCAGACATGATTTAGCACTCTGACGTCAACAGTTCATCTTAGTAACATCAAGACGATCTGTCATATCAATCAAACATGATTTATCACTCTGATAACAACAGTTCATCTCCGTAACATCAAGACGACATGTTCTATCAATCAGACATGATTTATCACCCTCACGTCAACAGTTCATCTCGATAATATCAAGATGACCCGTCATATCAATCAGACATAATTTATCACTCTGACGTGAACAGTTCATCTCTGTAATATCAGGACGACACGTCCGATCAATCGGATAAGATTTATCACTCTAACGTCAACAGTTCATCTCGGTAATAGCAAGATGACCCGTCATATCAATCAGACATGATTTATCACTCTGACGTCAATAGTCCATCTCTGTAACATCAGGACGACACGTCCGATCAATCGGACAAGATTTATCACTCTGACGACTCAGGTCGATCTTTATATATAATAGAGCGACCTTATTGTTGATGCCATAACACAAGTTCATTCTTCTTTATAACACCAATATGCCTAATTACGATGATATTGTTAATGATGTAGAGGAAGAAGTAGAGTTGCAAATTGAAGATGACATTTCCTCTTATTTTGAAGACTCCTCAACCTCAGCGAGAATACCACCCTGTCCATTGAATAATCAAGAGTTTACTGGGATAGAGTTTATGTACGACTTACTAGTTAATGAAGCTCATTTTTTTTCAGATCTTTAGACTTGTGCCGCAAGTGTTTCTACTGTTCACTAGAATACTTGTTGAGCGGAAAAGTATCGTGCCTACAGCCCATGTATCAGCTGAATTACAAGTAGAGATTTTTCTTTACTCCATTGCTCGTGGAGCATCTAACAGAGACTTACAGCTGGCATTCCAACACTCTGCAGAGACTATAAGCAAGTACTTCCATAAAGTCTTAGAAGGTATTATGTCTCTAAAAAATAATTACATACAATTGCCGCCTCATGATGCTCCAGTCCATCCCGCAATTCTTAATCGAGGAGGAGCGTATTCCTTTTTCGAGGTAAAATAAGTTTCTACAATATTCTCTAAGTAATGTCAACATATATTCTAACATATTATGTGTTTCTTTGTAGGATGCAACCGGGGCTATAGATGACATACATATACCGGCGATTGTGAGTCAAGAAATGTAACTTTCATTTTGAGACCGGCATGGGTTGCTTACGCAAAAATGTTATGGCGGTTGTCTCTTTTGATATGAAATTTTTGTTCGTTTGTAGCTGTTGGAAGGGATCTGTAGTAGACGCACGAATCTTATGAGAATGTTTAAACCAAGGCGATTTCTTTGCCCCCGAAGGTAAAAAGCATAATTTTGCTTTAGGTAAATACTATCTGGTGGATGCTGGATATGCTAATACTAACAAATTTCTCACACTATTTCGAAATAAGCGGTACCACATTGGACAGTTTGGTCAAGGTCGAGTCCGATATCGGAATCCGAAAGACAAATTTAATCACATGCACGCCAGTTTGAGAAATTGTGTGGAGAGGACATTTGGCGTATTTAAGCAGCGATTTCAAATATTACGCAAAATGCAACCATATCCTTATAAAACACAATGTGCTATAGTGGTGGCTTGTGCTGTGTTACATAATTTTATACGTAGGAATTTTGATGAGGACCAATTGTTTTACGACTGCAGGGCTAACGAAGGGGTTGATGATAGCACTGGAAAATATCCGAGAGCATACAATGAAACATCTGAACCCAACATCCATATATCGCAACGTGAAGTGCGATATGGGGAAATACTTCAGAACGAAATAACTACAGTTCTGTGGGAAGCGTAAGTGATAATTTACTTTTTTCGATATAAAAGTGTAAGTATAATTTACATAATTGTCTAACATCATGTTAATAATTTTTTCACCTTTTGTTTACTTGCAAAGAATAATGTTGTATTTTTTACACCGCGAAGCAGTCGCACGTGTAGCCGAAGAAGTACTCGCTGATGCTTTATTTTGAACCCAGAATTTTACAGACAGTACTTACTGTTTCCGGTGTCTTTCAAAATTATTATATATATCTGACAATAATGTATATTGTATTTTTCAGACAATACTCGCTGTTTCCTGTTTATTAGCGCCGTTAATTATTGTTGTAGTGTTTGGAGCCTCCTTTTCTCTAATGGATAAGCTGCTATGCTGTGAAATGCAAGAGACACTATCACTTACAAGAGGTTTTTTGCCATGAAATCTTCCAAGCAAAAGCTTAGCATGCTAAATGGCAAATACAAAAGATGGTATTTTACATAAATGGTTCAATTTCAGCCAATACACTAATTAAGATATTTTAGGCATTTCTTTAGCCAACACAATAGAAAAATTCTTGAAGAAACAACCGCAGCTACCGGGGAGAAACAAAATAATTGGAATTCCGTGAGATTTTGAACTCAAGACTTCTCCACTTCCACTGCCTTGTCTTCCTCTAGCTTCTTTCTCAAAGATGGTGGCGACCTCACCACAATGCTTTTCTTCCATTTTCTGTTGAGCTTTCTTGAGAGCCTCTTGATTCCAAATGTTCATAAAAAATATGCATATCTGAACATCACACCACTCCACATAAGAAAAGGGAAAAATAAATCAATTTTGCAAATCATGGTGTTCAAATGCATTTACTAAGTATATATTTTAACATCCTTGATCTGGCGTAACAATCTACATAAGCAAACAATTTGCAAAGAAACACCAAATTCTGTACAACTAACAATGAAAACAGATTGGATTTTAAAGCATATTAATAATAACTTCACATCAATGAAAACTAATTGAAAACTAATGCCCTTCAGAACTTGATAAAGTGATCAGCAAACACTACTGAGTAACCAAACATATGTTATGTCATGTTTTGGATCCATCAGTCATTCATTGCCTTTCCATTCAAGGAGCCACAAAATACCAACAACCTTTTTATATATACTATGAGCCACAAATAAATCTATAAAAAAAATGCGAAAAACTTACTCTTGGCACATATTTGTTTGTTTTTCAACATACTAAAACCCCAAAAAATTTGGATTTATAGTATTAAAAAAACTTACCCAAGGCATTCATTTTGCTCATTTTGCATTCATTAATTGCAAATGTTTTGCAGATAAAAGCTGAAGCTACAATTCAAACTAAAAAATTGAAGTTACAATGCCTTCATCAGATTTGAATATGCATTTTCCATAGGAAGCACCATCAACTGCAACTTGAATTAGGTAAGTGCAATATAATACGATAAATAAAATACAGACATTAATGCAAATTAATACAGAGATTATGCAGGAAAAACCCACTGCAAAGGTCAGGAATCTAAGAAATCAAAAAATGAAACCTACTCCTTTCCCAATTTCTACTGGAATTGCGAAATTGGTGCATGCTTAACACAACGAAATCCCAACTTTGGGGATATCACAAAGCATGAAAATTTTCTCCTTGCCGTGCAGCAGATGCCGTCTCCGCCATCATTGCCCCATCCTCTTCCAGCACACACACATCCTTCACCGCAGTCGATGCCGACGTTCTACACTCGACCCACCACCTCCCGCTCTCCATCATCCTCGCAATCACAGCGGTCCTTCTCCTCTGGGATCTCCTCCAATCTCGCCAACTATTCATCTTCTCCTCGCCATGTAGCAGACGCCGTCTCCACCATCACCGCCCCAATCTCACCAACTGTTCATCTTCTCCTCGCCATCGACGCCAACGCCCTGCACTCGAAGCCCCACCCCCCATCGCCGGATTGCCGGAAAATGACCTTCAAGAGTTGATCCGACCCGAGAACACCTCGAATCGGGTGCCTTCGGTGGCTCAGACACGATCGATGCTGGTGAAGACGGTCTCGATCCCGGTCCGTTCCACCAACCGGGTTCGGTGGAGGAGCACGAGGCCCAGAGTGCCGGTGGAGATCTTGATGCTGTTGATCTCCAACGGATGTCCATCGAAGGCGGTGCTTAGCCCGGAGTGCTGGCGAAGGCGGTGCTTGTCCGGTGTGCTGAGAGTGATTTATACTCATCGAAGGGCATTTTTGTCCACAAAAAAATTTAAACATCCGTTAGCCAAATCAGTAATCAAACAAGATTTACTTGACCGCATTAGCATTTTACAGTTTACCCTTCTTTTAACTTTGACCTTAATCTTGATCCGTTCCAAATGGACCCTAGTGCTTACAGGATCCGTAAGTGGGGAAGATCAAATTGACTTGTCCTACTCTTTAGGGGGAGTGGAAACACTATTCTTTCTTCTTATTATTAGAATCGATGATTTCGCGCACCCACCCAGGCACAGTAGAATACGATTTGGAAGGATGCCCTTTTGCTATAAAGAAATAGGGTCTGTTTAGCCTTTCTCTCTCCCTCACCCACAGCAATGGTTATCCACGTTATCACCTTAATCCTACTTCTTCAATGGAAAACGGGAAATGTCGAATTCGTAAGGCGGGGTAAAGGAAATGAGCTAGAAGGCCGAAAGCTATCGGTCAAGAGGAAAAGTACATAGGCCGATCTCGCTCTTAGTCAGTCTTGCTTTCCAAATCTCATAGGCATAGGTAAGGGAAAGATGAGAATGATTGAAAGGGAGTCCAAAGACCTATCCTTCAAAGCATGAAATGAAGTCAGCCTTGCTAATGCAACTAGTTCCACTAGTAAAGGTTGCCTCGTCTCATTACTTCTCTGATGCAAATGAATGAGAGGACATCCTCAACAAGGCAAAAGCAAGGTTCAGAGCGAGAAGACAGAGAGAATAAGTTTCAGTCAACCAAGTACGCGGTAAGGAAGACTGTCTAGGTAGAGTAGAGGGATTGAACTTGAACTAAATTCTTTGGCATCTTGCTCTGTCATTCGGCTTTGCCATCGAGTAAGCGCTTTTAGTCAGCGCTTTGCATTTTCTCATTCGTCTGCTGATATTTGTATCAAGTGGCTTTTACATCTTTCTGGATACAGATTGACGATCTTCCTCGCTATCAGAGTTATAAGGGTAGCAAGTGGTAGGCTGTAAGCCGAATGAGAGAGCTATGAAGCTTTAAGGTCAGAAGACAGGGAAGGGAGTAAGCAGCATATGTTTTAAGCATAGAGGTTTCCGCTATAAGGTCAGTGTCTGGTAACCAGAGAACAATAATACTTGTTTGAACTGAACTGAAGCGTCAAGAGTCTGGCGAGGCCGAAAGGGCTAGCACAGAGTAGAATCCCGGTGTTTAGTAGTCCGATAGCCAAGCAAAATAGTCCTAGTAGTCAGATAGTCAGGTAGTTAAGCAAACAAAAGAAGCGGTTGAGACAGAAGTGCAGGCCCGAGACAAGGCAGTCAGCACCAATCAGACAGTAAGCTAAGAATAGTGGTGTCAGGTGGTAGTTCAGCCAAAGCCGTAGTTCAACCAAAACAGTAGGGCAAGAAGCAGCAAGGGATGTGAGGCTTCACCGACTGAGAACATAGCTTCCCCGGCGATTTAGGGGTTTAGTTTCTTTCTATCTCCCTCTCTCTATGTGTGCGATGTCTGTTCCATCACGAGGAAGACTGAACATGAAAACACCTGACTCTTGAATTCCGTCACGGCTACTCTAAGACATAAGATGGAATGCTTGAGTTGCACCGCTTACAACTGATGATGGAGGGCTATCACTACTCTCAGGCAGAGAGAGAACGCACGGGCAAAACAGAAAAAGCACAGGGAACAACTCCTTGCTGGCATGGGATTACTACACCCTTCCTTCCTTTAAGCCTGGGATGGGACTTCCTTAAAATAGCTCTAAAAGTCTCCTTTCTTCTTCTTCTTCCACACCTAAAACTGACTCTTCCGTACCTGATAGCCTTTCTGATAATTGCAGCAGCAAAAGGGATAGATTCATTGGCTGGAAGGGCAGAGCGGAGACTGACTCCTACTCCTATCACGAGGGGGACTGATGCATTAGCTGTAAGGTTAGCAGGTTTGCATACAGCACTGGGTTTGCTTACAACAAGGGGATAGCTGGTTACTCGCACCTTACTTCTAATATATCTTGCATAAGGGTTTTTGGGACTGACTGGATGGTTAGAGCGTAGGGCTTACTTGTTCGAAGGTTTATCCCTATCCTTTCCTTCCTCTATGGACCTTTCCTCCCTGCTATCATGTATGCTAGTTTCCCCCTCCACTCTGTGGGAGGACTCTTTTTATCTTTCTTTGGTCGGTGCGGCCTTTAATTGTTGCAGTGGATTTCTTCCAAGAAGCTAGGTCAAAAGAAGATAATAAGCGACAGGTCACCGGATCGGACGGATACTTTTCGCTTGGGTAAAGGATTGGAGAGGATAAGAGTGAGGCTGGATGTTTTAGTAAGTAGCGCGGGTGGGGATTGAGGGGATATTCATATTCGCCTCGATCGACTGACAGACAAGTTAGTTCGGATATTTCACAGGCATGGTAATCAGTCTTGGTAAGCGGGGGTGCTTGATTGCTTGAATCCGGCTTTTGACTTAACAAAGAGGAGGAAGGAAGCAGATAGGAGTTAAAGCATAGGGTCTTTCCTAATGGTTCCGTATGGTATGGAGCCACTGTCGCATCGTCGGCGTGCTCAACGCCACTCTTTCACCTGCAAGCCGTCGGAATCATTCTACCATCGGAGGGGATCTAGGAAACCCTTTTTAGTTTATTGGGGGCAAAACGCAGCCTTTTAGAGTGACGAAGAGCGATGGCTGCAGACGTCCTCGAGGGCACGCCAATAAAGAAGACTTTACTTCTACATAGTATTCACCGCGTACGACCACCAATGCCCGCCTTCCTCTTCGCATGTGTCGCTATCTAGGTAACTGACGGAAGCATCTAAGAGTCCATAGATAGCACTATCTAGGCAACTAGGGGACAATCTCGTTAGTGGCTTCGATAGCCGAGCCCTTCGCACCTTTCGCCATACGTCCTACCTCAAAGAGATTCACATCCGCATCGGAGCGACGGCAACCGCGGAACATACCCTAGGGGATTGGTTTTGAGGACGTAACTACAGTGAATGACTCACACATCGGGGATTTCGGATGCTACCTACAACAATGGATTTTAAGATCCCGAACGTCTAATTAAAAAAGAAGAGAAAGAGGATCGAGATGTGGAACCGTCCTGCTATTCCTGACGAGCAGGCGATGATCTTTGCAGACGATTCTCGGCATCAAGAGCAAACGGAGGAATTACTCTTAGGCGGATCTAATGTTATAATATCAGGTGTGATAAATTAGTCCTACATCGGATATTGGATAGAAGGGTCCAATATATATAATGAAAAAGGCCCATATCCCATAAGCTTAAGCTTTTGGGATGGTTTGGTGTCCGGCTCACTATATTATTGCGGTTCGATACTCTTTCGGCTCCCCCAACAAGTGGTATCAGAGCTTGGTTCAATATGTCTACTATGAAGTTCGATATAGAGAAATTCAATGGAAAGCAAGGATTTCCTATTTGGCAAGCAAGAGTTCGTGCAATTCTTACTCAACAAGGGTTGAGACACACATTGGAGGATGTCAAACCTGAAGATGTCAACGAAAGTGTCTGGGAAAACCAAAAGGCCAGCGCACATAGCATAATCATCCTCAGTCTTACCGATGAGGTACCCTATCCGTTTCTTGATGAAATATCACCTTCAGAGTTATGGAAAAAGCTGAAGAAACAGTATATGAGTAAATCTATCTCAAATCGAGTTTATTTAAAGCAGAAGCTTTTCAATTTTCGAATGACAGAAGGTACGAATATAGTTGATCATCTTAATGCTTTCAATAAACTTGTCTCTCAATTGTTAAGCATTGATGTTAAAATTGAAGATGAAGACAAGGCATTATTTTATTATCGTCCTTACCTCCTTCTCTTGAGAATCTTAAAACTACTCTCATGTATGGAAAGGACTTGAAATTTGACGATATTTCTGCTGCCCTTCTATCTAATGAATATTTGAAAAAGATTGGAGGGGATGTGTCACACTCAGAAGCATTAATTGTCAGATGTCGTACCAAAGAAAGATCAAGAACAGGTCGTTCTAGATCCAAATCCAAAGAAATAAACTGCAGATATTGTAAGAAAATGGGACATGCAATTAAAGATTGTTGGAAGCTCAAAGCAAAGAAAGAAAGAGAATCTCAATCTAAAGAGCAAGACAAAGAACAAGTTTCAGTTGTTGAAGAGAGTTCTGATGATAATTTGGGTAACGTTCTCTCTATTAGTTCTAATTTTGATCGTTACCATGATATTTGGATTCTTGATTCTGGTTGTTCTTATCACATGTGTCCTAATAAGGATTGGTTTGAAAACTACACGCCGTATGATGGTGGTTTAGTTTTGATGGGTAATAATAATCCATGCAAAACTGTTGGAATTGAAACAATCAAAATTAAGATGTTTGATAATATTATTAGAACTCTTACTGATGTCAGACATGTTCCTGATTTGAAAAAGAATTTGATCTCTTTGGGTGCTATGGATTCTGCTGGTTCTAAGTATTCTGCTGAAGGTGGAGTTCTTAAGGTTGCTAAAGGCTCATTGATAGTAATGAAGGGCCTAAAGCATGGAAATTTATATGAGTTAGTAGAAAAAACCGTTGCAGGTGGAGCAGCAATTTCTCAGTCTTCTTCTTCTTCTGATATGACTCAATTATGGCATATGCGTATCGGTCATATGAGTGAGCAAGGTTTAAATGAGCTCAACAAAAAAAAATTACTGAAGGTCTCAACTCATGCAAATTGGATTTCTGCGAGCATTGTCTCTATGGTAAACAGTCCAAGGTAAAGTTTAACACTGGTATTCATTGCACTAAAGGCTTATTTAATTATATTCATTCTGATGTGTGGTGCTCTCCTATTCCATCAAAATCTGGTGCTCGTTATTTTGTCAGTTTTATTGATGATTTTTCCAGAAAAGTGTGGATTTATTTTTTGCATCACAAAGCCGAGGTGTTTTCTGTTGTCAAACGGTGGAAAACTTCAGTTGAAAAAAGGACTGGCAGAAAAATCAAATATCTCAGAAGTGATAATGGCGGAGAGTACAAATCAACAGAGTTTCTCAAATTCTGTGAAGATGAAGGCATCAAGCGTCACTTTACCATCCCAAGAAAACCTCAACAAAACGGTGTGGCGGAAAGGATGAACAGAACCTTGTTGGAGAAAGCACGTAGTATGCTCAGTACAGCTAATCTTGATAAAGATTTTTGGGCAGAAGCAATCAATACAGCATGCTTCATTGTGAATCGCTCTCCTCAAACAGCCATTAATTGCAAGACTCCTGAAGAAGTATGGACTGGTCATCCTGCAAATTATTCTTCTTTAAAAATTTTTGGTTGCCCAGCTTATGTGCATGTTGTCAAGGATAAGTTAGATGCACGTTCCAAAAAGTGTATTTTCCTGGGTTATGCCAAAGGCGTCAAAGGCTATCGTTTGTGGGATCCTACTATTTCAAATGTAATTATTGAGAGAGACATAGTATTTGATGAAAGTGGTATGCTAAAATCTCTCAAGAAAGATCCCAAAGATATAATGCAAGTGGAGGTGGAGCATGTAATTCCTTCAGAAGAAGATATTCAGGGTATGCCCAACTCTCAAGAAAATCTTAAGAATCAAATTTCTGAAAAGACTCCACTTCGAAGATCTCAAAGGAAAATAAAGCCACCTGAAAGGTATGATTTTGAAGATATGGTAGCTTTTGCTTTAGTTACTGACAATGGTGATCCTTCTTCTTATAAAGAAGCAGTACAGGATAAGAATTCTTCTCAATGGCAAGCTGCTATGAATGAAGAGATGGACTCTCTTCAAAAGAACCATACTTGGGATCTGATGAAATTACCAAAAGGTAAAAGAGCAATTGGTTGCAAGTGGGTATTTCGAAAGAAAGAGGGTTTCTCTGAGATAGATGGTGTTAAATTCAAGGCCCGTTTAGTTGCAAAAGGGTATTCACAAAAGGAGGGTATTGACTTTAATGAAATTTTCTCTCCTGTGGTTAAACACACATCTATTCATTTTCTACTTGCTTTAGTTGCTTTTCATAATCTTGAGTTAGAACAGCTTGATGTCAAAACTGCCTTTCTGCATGGAGAATTAGAAGAATAAATTTTTATGCAACAGCCTGAAGGGTTCATCCAAGAAGGCAAAGAAAATTTTGTTTGCAAGTTGAACAAATCACTTTATGGTTTGAAACAGTCTCTAAGGCAATGATATAAAAGGTTTGACAGTTTTATGCTGGGTCAAGATTTCATCCACTGCAAACATGATTGCTGTGTTTATTTTAAGATGCATGCCAATAACTCATTTATTATATTGCTTCTTTATGTTGATGATATACTTATCGCTACTCAAGACATATCTCTATTGAATGATTTAAAGTTTAAAATGAAAAAGGAATTTGAGATGAAAGATTTAGGTGCTGCAAGGAAGATTCTCGGTATAGAGATTGATCGAGATCGAAAGCATGGAAAATTATGGCTTAAACAGAGCAAATATCTCGAGAAGATTATTTCTCGTTTTCACATGCAGAATTCAAAATCCGTCAGTACGCCTTTGGCATCTCACTTCAAGCTTTCAGCTCAACAATGTCCTTCTACAGATGAAGAGCATGCATACATGGAGAACATCCCATTTTCAAGTGCTGTTGGAAGTCTAATGTATGCTATGGTATGCACAAGACCTGATATTGCACAAACAGTCAGCGTTGTTAGTCGTTACACGGCAAATCCAGGAAAAGAGCATTGGCAGGCCATGAAATGGCTATTAAGATATATTAAAGGTACTCTTAATATTGGTTTATGTTTCGACAGGAACACAGTGCAAGAGGCCAAATTATTGGCTATGTCGATTCAGACTATGCTGGAGACCTTGATCGACGCTGATCCCTCACTGGTTATCTTTTCACTCTTTGTGGAGGACCTATTAGTTGGAGGTGTACCTTACAGTCAACTGTAGCATTATCTACAACAGAGTCTGAGTATATAGCAGCTACAGAAGCCGTCAAAGAAGCCCTATGGCTAAAAGGTTTGGCAAGTGAAATTGGTTTTTCTCAACATGTTCTTCCTATTTTTTGCGACAGTCAGAGTGTCATACACCTTGCGAAGAACCAAATGTATCATGCCAAATCAAAGCATATAGATGTCCGATTTCATTTTATTCGGGATATTATTGAAGACGGCGAGATTTCTTTACAAAAGATTCATACTTCAAGAAATCCTGCAGATACGTTGACGAAGGTGATTCCGATTGATAAGTTCAACCTCTGTTTGGGCTTGATCAATATTCAAGGTCGTTGATCCTATCCCAGGAGGTAATGGTAAAGACATCTATTGAAGATTCAAATTCAGAGAATAAGATGATTCGAGCCAAGGTGGAGATTGTTGGCTTTATGGTGTCTCGAATCTGGATTTTCCGGATAGTCTTAATTATATTAATGGGCCTAATCCTTATCTAAATTTATCTTCTAGAAGTCTTAAATTAGTAGAAGTCTTATTTGAGTCAGTCTTCTATTTTGACTCATACACCATTGATGTAAGGGTCTCAAGAGATATAGAAAATAGAGAGTGAGAGTTGTGATATTGGAGTTTCGTCTCCGGCGGTGTAATCTTCTCTTTCTCTTCCGCATTCAATAAAATATTCCTGGATCGTCTTCCCACATATATCTCTTGTGGTGCTATCTTTCCTCTTTCGGTTCTTGTTTCTTCCTATATTGTGAATTGTGGTGGACATCGATATTTTTCGCAACAAGTGGTATCAGAGCTTCAGGTTCGAAGCTGTGCAAACTCTTAAGACCAAAATTACCGTGATGGTGCGACTGAATTGGGTCGCATGTTAGTTTTTCTTAAAAAAATCAAAAAGAATGAGACAAAAACCCGTTGGTGTGGGTCACACGGTGAAACTGGTTGAGTAAAAGAGTTCTTGATTAAGAGTGTTAAAATTAATGTGGTCAAATCACACCTGAAGGGGGAGATTGCTATAATATCAGGTGTGATAAATTAGTCCTACATCGGATATTGGATAGATAGGGTCCAATATATATAATGAAAAAGGCCCATATCCCATGAGCTTAAGCTTTTGGGATGGTTTGGTATCCGGCTCACTATATTATTGCGGTTCGATACTCTTTCGGCTCCCCCAACAAACGGAGGAATTACTCTTAGGCGGATCTAATTCCTCTAAAACGTGGAAATGTTAGGTTGACTAACGCTTCTACCGTTACAGATATGCTTTCCTTTACATTGGTATAAGATCCTGACACTGTTCAAAATATTCTGTTATAAGGCAACCTAGGGCACTTTATTCAGGATGCGCAAGAATCCTATGAGGAAGAGGGAGAGAATAATCTTTCACTGGATTCAGTGCTATGTTTGCAATAGACGATGCCGTGAATCAGATTCAGATGTGGCACTAAGGAATTAATTCAACAATAGCAAGGGAATGATCGACCATTAACTTGGACTGATTGCCCTAAGGCAAGTTTTGACAGCATCCGGTCCATTTCCATAACTGACACTAGGATTGGTCTTGCGCTTCGAAGGCAAGCGCTTAAAAGCTCCTCACCTGAACGGCACATGTTTGCGATGAATAAGCTGTTAGAAGGACAAATGCCAGGAATGAAAGCAGAAAGGCGTTAATCAAGAGCTTAGCGCCCTCGCTTACAGCTTTCACTTGACTTACGGAACTGACTTCCAATCTCTTAATCAGAACCGTGTATTCTGACACGTTGTTGGAACATGACTCCGACAAAGTCAAGTAAGTGAAAAAATAGGGGATCATGTTGCCTTCGGGAGTAATAAAGACGATTCCGATCCCTAATGTTGGACGTCCTTTCTCATCTGTTCTTGAGGCGCAGTAAAAATACATCTCCCAGGCCATGTGGGTCTTGATGCGACTTCAGTGCAGTAGACTGCTTTGTCAGGCAATTCTTCTTGCAATTTTCAGTTCTCTCGTAGAGGATGTGCTCCCAAAAAATCTGTCAGTGCCTGTCCTTTCATGGCCTTTTGTGGTAAAACCTGCTTTGGTCACAAGGATCATTAAAGGGTTTACTCCTGACACTAGGCCGCAGGTGTGACCAATTAGGTAATGTCGCATCTGATGTGCTGCGAACACGAGAGCAAGGCATTCCTTTTGAACTCGTTCTACCGGTGTTCTGCGGCAGGAAGTGAAGGCAGTCGGTAGCCCATAGATGATCGAAGCCCAAAAACTAAGGATTCTTAGTCTGATGATGCTTTCGAGCCGTACTTTCTGGAGTCTCAAGGGGCTCGAATAGTAGCAGGAGAATCCGGAGGTGAGAAAGAAAAGAGATGTCATTGCCGGTCGAGCTCTCGTAATCGATCGCTCATTTGTCCATTCCGTTCTGTCTAGCGTTTAAGCTTGTTATTAACCAAAATTACTAAAAAAAGAGTGGTTTTTACTCTATCTACGGAAAAAAAAACTCCTTGCCTTTTTGTTATGAGAAAGCGAAGCTAACAAAAGAAACTTATTCCAGGGAAGGGCGCTAAGCACGGAGCTCATTAGCGCTAAAGAACCGGAGGCTGCACGCTCAAATGAAAAA